>VMDO01007800.1:0-37500 GCA_007922755.1 Pedetes capensis
ATGGCCAAACTGCGTCTTACATATTTCGGACATGTAGTCAGGAGAGAACAATCCCTGGAGAAGGACATCATGTTTGGAAGAGTGGCAGGTCAACGCAAAAGAGGAAAACCCTCCACCAGATGGATTGACACAGTGTCTGCAACAATGGGCTTAAACATAAATAAGATGGTTTGCCTGGCACAGAATCGGCAAGTGTTTCTATCTGCTGTACATAGGGTCGCTGTGAGTCGGACTCAACTCGATGGCACCTAACAACAACAACAATATGTTTTCCAATATTAGATTTTTCAATCTAGATTCTTTTTCAATCCAGATTCTTATGTAAGCCCTAACTTTGTTTACACTGGAGCTATGTCAGCAAATAATAAACAATGATGGATATGATATTTTTAGTTAGAGGATGTTTAGGAATAGTTACAGTCTATAATACCGTGATCTATGACTACTGTGATCTATAAATAGAGTAGAGGTAAATCAGATGGAAGAAAGATGTGAAAAATGCATATAGAGAGAATGAACGTGACAGTCAGGTATTATGATATAAAATCAATAAGGAGCACAAGAGGAGGCTCATGAATGGAGTACAAGCAGGGCTAGTGGAAAAGAATGATTTGCAGTGAAGAATTGCAGTTTGTGATATGGCATACTGTGACATTTGTCTTTCTACTAGTAGTATAATGACACCTGACAGTTACAATCTCTAGAAAGTTCAGGTCAATGCTATTCTTTCCAATAATAAAAAGTAAATGAAAAAATTGACATCTTTATTGCTTTCTTTTTTGACTACTTGAAATCTTTAAGCATAGCTTTTAAGTCTAACTCAAGGTATATTCCCATGTGAAATACATGGTAAGATGTGTTTGATGAATGGCTTTTAATTTTGACTGGTATTGTAATCAATGTTGTTGTTTGTTGTTCTTAGGTGCCATTTGACTCCGACTAATAGCAATTCTATGTACAATAGAACAAATACTGCCAACACTGTGGTGCCTGGCATATGTCAGTGCTTCTCTGCTGCTCACAGGGTTTGCAATGTCTGGTTGTTTAAGGATTGCTTTGGGAGTGAATTGCCACATCCTTCTGGTTTTTGCAGTGCTGGGGATCAAACCCAGGACTTCAGAGAGTGCAGAGCAGCACTCTACCAACTGAACTAAACCCAAGGCCATAACGCAATCAGTAGTTAAATATATTTACATGTGGCTATTAATAGTAAAGTAATAGTTTAATATGTGATCTCTAATATGTTCAGTTATAGATCTTATGTCTAAGTATAGTATTTTAAATTATTACAAAAACTGATGTATGTTGAATTAGATAGTAGGATGACTAGAAGTCACTTTACTATATGATATCCATGTGGGAATAGTTGAACAAGGATAAATATATTTATAAATTTATAGCATAAAGCTGGACATAATGTCTTCTTTTGGTAGACATATTCATACCCTTTATGATCTAGGATTTAAGTATTCAAAAATTTAAATAGGAGAAACAGGTGAAGAACAAGGAAAAACTGAGGACTTTTAGAGTACTAGGACTTAGGTTTAGTGTATTTTTTAATCAAATAATTTTTTGGCTAGATTATAAAAATAAAATAAAATTATTGAAATACATTTCCTTGCAGTAATATATAAACAAAAGGCATTGAGACTTACTAGCAAAAATAAATAAATAAATGGATAAATGGCAGCCATTATGCAAAGTACTGTACTCATCTGTTGTCCTAAGGACACAATGGGGCTGGGGTTTAACTCAGTTGGTAGAGTGCTGCTCTGTGATCTCTGCGGCCCTTGGTTTGATCCTCAGCACCGCAAAAATGGGAAAAGGACCTAGCAGCCCACTCCTGAAAGCAATCTCAAAACAATCAGCCATTCAAAACCCTATGAGGGTCACTATGAGTCAGACACCACTTAATAGCACCTAACAACAACAATAAAGACACGATGATACACCATTGTTTACGAGAACTTGCTACATGCTCCTCATTGTATTAAACTGTTTTGAACATTAAAGAAATCATATGTGAACAGTTCCAACAAAGTTTGGTTTTGGAAAAAACTTCAACACAAAATAACTACAGTAGCTTACAGAATAAAGTAATGAACTGATGAAGAAGAAGGAATACCTGACCTGAAGGTCAGAAGCCTCTGCTCCATGCTCAAGCCCCATTCCTTCACTTAGCTTTTGTAAGCTTCTCGGCAAGGATTCTAAGAAGTAGCTTTCTTTATGGCCCCTTTTTCCTAACAAGTTTTAAAATAATAATAATGGATATCTGACATTATTTCAAATGATTTATAATGTTTCAGTTAATCTTCAGTAAAAGACTTAGGTGCTATGTAATTAAGAGATAAAAATACCAAGAAATCAATATCTTTCTTTGGGTCAAATAGGTAGTAAATGAAGGCTTTGAGATACAACCATGTAGTTGATTCTAGAGCCTATGATTTTAACTGTGACCTCTTTCATCCCAGTGCTCTTCTGATCTTATAAATTTTTAAAATATACTCTGCAGATGTAACTGACATGCAATAGGGCATGAAAAAACTCAACAGCAACTAAGGGAATGCTCAGTGTCATTACACAAGATACACAATGGCAAGGTACAGATGAGACTGGTTAGAAACTTTCATCCAGGATCCAGGAGTATAGCTCAGTGGTAGAGCACTTGTCTAACACATTTGTGGCCTGGGATCATTTCCCAATACTCTCAGCAGCAGTGGGGGAACATAGCCCGGTGCTGTCTCCAGAAGCCCAGGGAAATACCCCACTTAAGGATTACTACATGGGTGGAGGCAGGTCCTGGGTTCTAACACAGAAAAGAATTTCAGGACTAGTCAACATGAAATAAAGTTAGTTTATTAATTAGGGACATGAGAGCATACAAGCTTTATATTTTAGCATGGGCATTCGTAGAGAAAAAAAAAATGATCCTCAAGAAAAGAATAATAGTACATATCCAAGACATGGACCCAGGCTTCTCAAAAGAGTGAATTACTTAAGAAAAGAATTGTAGTACAAATCCAAGACATGGATGTAGGCTTCTTCAGAGATAGAGAGAATCACATTTAAATGTCTGAAGAGCAGATATATATGATTGTTTAGACTTTGAAGTTACATTGCTCAAAGAATGTAATTACTCCCCAGTTCAAAGTTTAAGCAAAACAATGAGCTGTTTTACCTATTCTTTCTATCTTAAAGAATTTCCCCTTTGTAAATGAAATTGTAAGGTGACTTTACAAGGTACAATGTTGAGGTTTAGGAATGAGAAGGAAGTGTCAATAAGATAGAAACACAGGTCAAAGTAGGTCAAAAGAAGAAGTTCCATTATTTTGTTTGTTGTTGTTAGGTACAGTCAAGTCAGCTCCAACTCATAGCCACCCTATGTCCAACAGAATGAAACACTCCCTGATTGTGTCAGGCACATGACCTTACTTATGTTTAGGTTCAGTGTGGCAGACAGTGTTTAAATTCATCCAGTTAAGGTTTTATTCCTGTGTTTGTTGACCTGCCATACTCCCAGGCATGATGTCCTTCTCCAGGGATTGGTCACTACTGACCACATATTCAAATACATGAGACATAGTCTAGTCATCCTTGTGACCAAGGAATACGCTGGTTGTATTTCTAGGACAGACTGTTGATTCTTTTGGCAGTCCATGGTATATTCAATAGTCATGTCCAGCACCATAATTCAAAAATATCAATTCTTCTAATGTCTCCTTTATTCAATATCCAGCTTTCATAACCACATGATGTGACTGAAAATACCATGGCCTGAGTTGTTGTTGTTGTTATTAGGTGCCGTGGAGTCGGTATCTGACTCATAGCGACCATCATAGGGTTTTCAATGGCTGACTGTTTCGGGATTGCCTTGGGAGTGGATTGCCAGGCCCTTCTCCCATTTTGCAGTGCTGGGAATTGAACTCAGGACCTCAGAGACTGCAGTGCAGCACTCTACCAACTGAGCTAAATCCCAGCCCTATGGCCTGAGTTAGGCACACCTTTGTCTCCAACAGGACATTTTTACTTTTCAATACTTTAAAAAGATCTTTCACAACAGATTTTTCCAATGCAAAGAGTCTTGATTTCTTCACTGCTCCTTCCATGGATGTTGACTGTAGAACCAAAGAAAGCAAAGTCTTGGACAATCTCTTTTCTCCATTTATCATGAAGTTGCATACTGACACAGTCGTAAGGATTTTTGTTTTGTTGATTTTGAGGCACAATCCATACTGAAGACTGTGTTCTATGATCATCATTAAATGTTTCAGGTCCTCTTCATTTTCAGCAAGGAGAATTGTGTCATATTTATAACACAGGTTGTTAATGAGTCTTCCTCCAATTATGATGCTGCATTCTTCTTCATAAAGTCCAGCTTCTAGGATTATGTGTTCAGCATAGAGATTAAAGAGGTAGGTATGGTGAAAGAATACAGCCCTAATGCTAACTTTACTTGACTTTAAACCAGGAAATGTTTCCTCATGCATACAATTAAGTGGTCTGGTATTCCTATTCTTTGCAGTGTTATCTGAATTTTTTATGATCCACACAGTCAAATGCCTTTGCGTAGTCAATAAAATATAGACTGGTATTCTCTCTTTTTGGCTAATATGTATTTGAATCAGCAATGATGTCCCTGGTTCCACATCCTCTTCTGAATCCACCTTGATTTTCTGTCAGCTCTCTGTCTATATACTTCTGTAGTCACTTTTGAATAACCTTTAGTAAAACTTTGTTTGTGTGTGATATTAATGATATCATTCGATAGTTTCCACATTCAGTTGGATCCCCCTTCTTCAGAATAGGTACAAATATGGATCCCTTCCAGTCAATTGGCCAGGTAGCTGTTTTCCAAATCTCTTGGCATAAACAATTTAGCACCTCTAGCACTGCATCTGTTTGTTGAAACATCTCAATTGGTATTCCATCAATTCCTGGAGCTTTGTGTTTTAACAATTCCTTCAACACAGCTTCCACTTCTTCCTCCAGCCCCATTTACTCCTGATCATAAGAAACCTTTTGAAATGGTTGGTCATCCACCAATTTTTTTGGTATAATGGTTCTATGTATTCCTTCCATCTTCTTTTGATGTTTCCTGTATTGTTTAATATTTTGCCTGTAGAATTGCTCACTGTGGCCACTAGAGGCTTGCATTTTTTCTTCAGTTCCTTAAGCTTAAGGAAAGCAGAGTGTGTTCTTCCCTTTTAGTTTTCTATCTCCAGCTCTCTTCTCATGTCATTATAATATTTGATTTTGTGTTCTTGAGCTGCTCTTTTGAAATCTTCTGTTTAGTTCCTGTACTTTATTATGTCTTCCTTTTGCTTTAGTTGCTTGATGTTCAAGGGGAAGTTTCAGTCTCTTTTTACTTATAATTTTGCCTTTTCTTTTTTTTCTGCCTTTTTGTAATGATTTCCTTTCCTCATGAATGATGTTTTTGATGTAATGCCACAACTCATTTTGTCTTCTATCATTAATATCTAATGCATTGCATCTGGTCTTCAGATGGTGACTGAATTCACATGGTATATACTCAAGGTCATACCTTGGATTTTCTATGCTGCTTCTAATTTTCTTCAGTTTCAATTTGAACCTGCCTATGAGTGGTTGATGGTCTGATCCACAGTCAGCACTTGGTCATCCTGAAATTTGGTATTGAGCTTTTCCATCAATTCTTCCCACAAATGTAGTCTTTTGTTCCTGCATGTTCCATCTGGTGAATTTCATGTGTATAGTCATCATTATGTTGTTGTAAAAATGTATTTGGAATGAAAAGGTCATTGGTCTGACAAAATTCTATCATGTGATCTCTACCATACTTTCTGTCACCAGGGGCATAAGTTTTACCTAAACTAAGTCTCTGTGTATTTTTAAAAATTCCAAGTGGAAAATGTAATAGTTACCCTTTTATTCTAATAATACTTTAGATTAGAAATGTAATCCATAAATGTATATCACATTCATTTGTTTTATCTTTGTTTGACTATATTATTGGTGCATTTCTGTAAGGTATTCAATAAGTAAAGTAAAATCTATTATTACAGAGGTAAAGTTTGAAAATATAATTTCCCATTAGAGTTAGTTTAGATAGGAATTTCATTCACATCATGCTATTATCTTTATAGTTATAGATTACAAATAATTCATGTCACCTAGATTTTTGAAGACCTCATCAGTATCTGTTTACATTTAATGATTTCCAACTGTTGTTCAAGTGCATTATCATCAGATGTTTTTTCATGTGATAGAAGTGATAAACTATTTAAGTATCACAAGTGATCATTTCAAAACTATAAATATCTATTAGTGTGGCTACTCTAGAAACAGTGAAACCAATGTGAACTTATAGAAAATAAGCTCCTGGTAAACTTTAGGAAAGGTTCAAGGGTAAAAAGCCATCAGAAGAAGTTGTAAATGGGCACATAACCAGTAAAGCTACCACAATTGCAGTCTTAGGCTGTACTTTTATATGGTATTGAGGGGTAAAATACATAAAGTGTCATGAGAAGTACTAAATGAGTATATTTCCTTGTAACACTCTACAGGGTGTATTTTATGATTTCTCTAGGATTGTATTCATTTCTACAGATAGTTCAAAATGCTGAAGGTTATAAAAGCAGAACTGCTTCTGATCATGTATGTTTATTAGAAACAGTTGGTCATTGAAAACACCAGTGGCTTGGAACATTCAAATTTGTCTAGATTTTTCAGACAATTAAACACAGATGAGAATTGATGACTGCTGGGGTTTTCAGAACTTTTCTTAATGCTCTTGGTAGTGATATATAGATGTGAAGGAACAGTACTTAGAATCTATATACACATGAATAAAATTCTTTTTGTTTCTAAACACTTCTGCAATTCAATTATCATATGGAAAATTTATGCTGATGAGTATTTACTCACTGTGAGGATTCATCTCCCACTTAATGGCTGTTGCAGCTTAGACAGGAACAGTAATATGGTTACAAGAGTTTTTGATTCAGGTTTGGGTTGAATTCATGTGCATCGAATGATCATTATCAACTTAGTTTTATACCCTCAGGCCATTAGAATAATGATGCTTGAACTTTTTATGAAGTAAGCTTGAAATTTAAGAGGACACAATAATCCATGATCCCTGTGGTATCATGACCCCTAAAGGTAAGAGATGAGAGTCACCTATCAGTATTATTTCTGAAGAACCAAGTTTTTAGAATTCTTCTTCAAGGGCTGCTTCATTTACAGAGTTGAGATACTAGGATCATTGTACTACATTATAAATGATGTATATAGCATTTTATCCTATTGTCAATGAGCTTAAATAGTTTCAATTAAAATAATCATCTTATTATCTTGAGAATTTTTCCCTTTTCCTAGAATTTTGCAAATATAATTAATATGTAGAATTTGTTTAAGTTAGCATTCTAATTTAAAAATCTAATGCTGCTGTGGAAAGAAACCCCTATGATAACATTCGATAATACTCATATCTTAGTATTTATGCTCCTATGTGATCCTTTCCCCTTTTAGGTAGACTCAAATTAATGATTCATTTCTAGTGAAAAGAATTTGTCAGGAAAGATAGGATGTCATTTTGGAGATTAGAATAAAAACAATTTGAATTCTGTCTTGGGTATTATGTCTTCTTTTGCTCATTTGATCTGAGGGAATCTAGCTTCTCTCACATGGCAGGAAACTGAGGGAGCCTCTGTCCCCAAACCAGTGATGAGTTCAGATCTTTAGTCCAAAAACTATAGGAAATGAATCCTGCCCTAAAACACACAAAGGTGCTTGGAAGATAAATATCCCCAGATGACCCTTCAGAAGAGCCTACAGCCCTAGCTAACTGCTTACTGCAACTCCATGAAAAACCTTGAGATATATTCAGGTAAACTGCACTAGCATTTCTGATCCACAGAAACCATTAGATGATAGATGTTTAAGTGGATTTTAAGGGAATTTTTCCTCAGGAATAGATAATAATACAACTGCATATAAAGCAATCTTTTAAAAATAATTTTTAAAAGCTGAACTGATTTATTGGGAGAAAAGAGACTAAAAGCAATTTATTAAAATTTAATAATGTAGAGTGGAGCATGATGGCACACACCTGTAATCTCAGCACTCCAGAGGCTGAGGAAGGAGGATCAGCACACGTTCAAGGTGAGCCTAGGCTAGTTAGTGAGTTCCAGGATAGCCTGGGCTGCACAGTAGGACCTTGTCTCAAAAAACCAAAAAACAACCAACCAAATAAAATTTAATAGTTGGATTTCTGTATTAATTTGCCAAGTGAGTCATAGGAGGGTCCCACAGATGAGATATCTTAAGCAATAGAATTTTTTTTTTTCAAAACTCTGAAGTCCAGAATTCCGAGTCAAGGTGTTGGTAGGGTTGGAGTCTTTTAAGGTTTCTCTCCTTGGTTTGCAGATGACCATCTTCTCCCTATGCGTTCACATAGTCTTCCCCTTTAAAGGCCCTATGTTGGTAGAGTGCTGTTCTACACTCTCTGAGGATCCAGATATAATCCCCAGTACTGCAAAAATGAGAGAAGGATGTGACAACACACTCCCACAGCAATGCTATAACAGCTACTTAAAACTGTTATAAGGGTTGCTGTGAGTCTGAACCAACTGGACAGCATTAACAACAACAACATGTCAAATACTGGCATATTCTAGAGTATTAGAGATTTAGACTTCAACGACATATGCATTGGTCAAGGTAAGGAAAAGTCTGCCCTTAGCAGTTTCTAATAAAAACTGTTAATATTTAATGAACATTTATTTAGGTTCTATCTCATTTATCATGACATTTCCTACCTCTGTGTGCTGAATAAAATTGTTACTATAGTTATGCAAATGAGAAAACCAAGCCTTGAAGAAGCTACTTAATGTGCTTGAGGTTATGAATCTAATAAATAGAAGAGCCCTAACACTCACTCACTTAAGCCCGAATCCAAAATCTTTGATTCTACATTTAAGTTAGTGTCTGAATTCGACTTGCAATCAAGTTGAACTGATAATTAATAGAGCAATACAGAAATGAACCAGTATATGATGCATTTCAAATAAGTATTTTAATTATGAGTTCAAATTACTTTTAAACCTTTATCTTCTAAAACATATTTTCAAGTTTTAATTAAATACAAAATTAGTATATTTATTTATTTATTTATTTATTTGCAGTACTTGAGTGTTGAACCCAGGGCCTCACACATACTTTGCAAGTGCTCTACCACTTTTTTCCACATTTTTCTTACGTCTAAATTTTTACTTACTGATTTTTTTATTTTGAGTCAGGGTCTCATTAAGTTATGCAGGCTGCCTCCTGCTTCTCCCTCCTAAATGTCTGTCACTACAGGCATGTATCACCATGCTTGGCCCAAATTAGTATCTAAAATAATAATTAAGCATCTTACTGAAATATTTTTAATCATGGATTATTTATTTGTGAGCAACTCTGCATATGCTAAACCTATTATGAGGCATTATATATTTTAAAACAGGCTATTTGGATTTTGGTCCTATTAATAGATGCTCTGTGATGCAAAAGTGTATATCTATTTGGGTCATAATGTATTCATACACTAGTAAGTTCTTGACTCTGAGTTGATGCTCTCTCTCATGATATTTAATAGACAAAGAAAATATTTCATAATACCAGTACACAGAGTTAAAACAAAAATTTTAAAATGTAGTTTTATTGATCCTACAAAGGTACCACTGTAGTGTGAGATGTTGCTAGTGAGAGAAGTGAGGTATATATAGAGCCAAGGGCATATGAAAAAAATCTATACCTCTGCTCATTTTTGCTGTAAATATAAGCTGCTCTAACTAAAGTCTATTTAAAAAAGAAAATGAAATTGTTTTTATAAAATCAATCTTTATTTGTAAGAGAATGAATTATTTTTGGAGAGTATTGTATTCATCTGTTTTCTGTTTCTATAAAAAAATACCCGAAGCTGGGTAATTAGGAAAGAAACGAGGTTTATTTAGCTCACAGTTTTGGAGACCCAAATTCTAAAACTTGGAAGTTCCATATTTTTAGCCTGTGCTGAGGGCCTTATGGCAGATGGCATTGGAATAGTGGGAGTGCATGTTAGAAGGAAAGAGCAGTCATATGGTGAGACAGGAAGCCAGAAGGATTCAGGGATAGGCTCACTTTTTATAACAACCTACTCTTCTGAGAACTAACCAGAGTCACATGAGAATTATATTAATCTCTTCTGATAATGATGCTAATGATGACCTAATTAGCCCCTTTTGGTCCTACCTCATAAAGGTTCCACTGGCTCTGAAAATCACCACACTGGGACCAAGCTCCTAGCACATGAATCATATTCAAACTATAGCAGATATATTCAATATGCCTAAAAGCAGTTAGAGAAAAATCAGTAAATTACATTTTGCCAATTGATAAACTTATAACATTCGGTGTCATCTGAATAAACATACAAAAACAAATGTGACAATTAACTAACAAAGCATTACCTTGCTAATTTCCCCCCAATATTGATATTTGTATCTTGCTCTTATTTTTCATCTATCTAAATTTTCTCTGTGGAGCACAGTGATATTCTGCTAACATTTTATCCATAAATAAAGCCTCTGCTGACAAAGCAGTTATGGACCAAAAAAGTACTGCGTAATGTTGGTACTAAGTTCTTGGAGTAGTGAACCAACAGGGAAGGTACTAGTACTTCCTAGGGCCTGACAAGTATAGATTCTAGCTTACACCAGAGGAAGAGATGAATTGTCAAAACATTCCCAATGTAGAAGAGGAGAAGATTCTGCCAAAATGGAAGCACCTTTCTGTTTTCTTCATCCATCACTGGATTTGCCAGCTTCTAGAACTATGTGAGACACATTTCTATTTTTTAAGATACCCAGTCTATGGCATTTTGTTAGAGTAGCCTGAACTAAGGTACAATTTGGTGCTAAGAGGCAGGAGTACTGCCATAAAAAAAATGCTACGTAAAAATGTAGATTTGTCTTTGGAACTGGTAGAGGCAGGAACAGTTTTCAGATGTATGCTAGAAAAATCCTTATATTTCCATAAGGGAAATTTTATAGGTGATTCTGGTGAGGGCTCATAAAGGAAAATGGAGGGTTGTAGGTAAAATTTTCATCATACAGAATGCATAAGTACTTATGAATAGTATTTTGATAGAAATACAGATAGTAAGTCTGCAGCCATAGCACCCTGGCATCTGATCCCACCTGATCTTGAAAGCTAAAAAGGGTTGGCCTGGTTAATCCCTGGGTGGGACACTGCCTGAGAGGACAAGGTGCCACTGGCTAGGGAGAAGGACATTACAAACCACTCCCGAAACAATCTGCCATTGAAAACTTTATGAAAGCAGAGAAGCACTGACATTGCACTGGACATCTCACAGTGTTGGGGAGTGCTTTGTTCTGTTGTACATAGGGTTTCTATGAGTCATACCCGACTTGATGGCACCAACCAACACAACAACAGATAGGAAAGGACTATCTCAGTCCATTCCTGATATTATAGAAAAATACTGTACACTGAGTGATTTATAAATAACAGGAATTTATTGCTCACCGTTCTTAAGGCAAAGAAGTCCAAGATACCAGAAGTGTCTGGTGAGGAGTTTCTGCTTCAAAGATGTTGCCTTGCTGCTTTGTTCTCATCTGGCTGAAGGCAGGTGGTTTCTGCCTCAAGGCTATTTTATAAAGGCACTAATCTCATCCATGAGGACAGAGCTATTGTCATTTAAGCAATTCCCAAAATCTGTTTTCTGTTGCTATAAAAAATATCTTCTTAATGTTATTTTTTAAAGACCATTCACAGTGAGGACTAAATTAACATGAACTTAGAGGTACACAAATATCAAGATCATCACATTGTCATTCTGGAAAGTTTCAGACAGAAATGAGGAACTAGTTATTGTAAACTAAAAGAAAGGTAAACTTTGTTAAAAATTGGCAAAACTTTGGCTGCTTTGTGTTCATGTTCTTGTATTTTGCAGAAGGTATAACTTCTAAACAATGAAATTGGTTATTAAACTGAAGATATTTCTAAACAAAATGTTGAAAGAATTGCTTGTTTCTTCCTGATTGCTTGTAGTGAAAAGTGAGAAGAGAGAAATGAATTCAAGATGGATTTGTTAAGCATAAAGGAGCCATAATTCAAAGATTTAGAAAATTCTCAGGCTGTCAATATTATAACAAATGAGAAAGAGATTTTGGAAAATAATGCCAGTGTGTGGTAGACTGATTATCTGGTAAGAAGATATATGATTGTACCAACAGAAATATTTCCACCTGTGATTTAAGGACATAAAGAGAATGAGACAAAATTAAGAAATACATTGAAGTTTTAAAACCCCATAGGAGCAGACCATAGAATCATTCAGCTGTACATACATTATTCTCCAAGGCAAGAAGAGAAGGATCTAGAAGGTGATTCAGAGGTCGTCAGGGCTGCCACTTCCGCCACAGGCTCGGAGTACATGGGCCTAGAAGCAGGACAGCTTCCATCTCGGTTTTGGCATGGAACCAATGCTCCAATGTTCAGCAGAGCCATGGGAGGGAAGCTCCCCAGAGGCATGGGTATGGAACCCACAAGAGGCAGACCCCTAGAGGCAAGCATACCACGTGAGTCTAGGGGGGCAGCTCTACTGACCCATTGGGTCTGAGATGCATAGAATCAAGGCAAATAGATCTAATGTAATTTTCCTTTTTAGGTTTTAGTCTTGCTTGGGACATGATACTCATTCCTTCTCATTTCTCTCTTTTGGAAGGGAATATCTGTCCTATGCCTATCTTATATTTTGAAAACGTATACCTTGTTTTGTTTCATAAGTGAAGAGAAATTTTGCCTCAGCATGCTTTATACCTTGAGTCTCACTCATGCGTGATTTAGATAATATTTCAGTGAGACTTTGAATTTTTTTGTTAGGTGCCATCAAATGGGGTCCAAATCATAGTGATCCTCACAGGATTTTCAAAGACTAATTATATTGGGATTGCCTCAGATGTGAATTGCCACATCCTTTTCCTCCCTTTGAATTTTAGACTTTAGAATTGGTATAGGAAGGATTTAAGATTTTTGAGGCTGTTGAGATGAAATGAATGTACTTTGCTTCTGAGTCCAAAGCTAGAGTCCAAAGTTGTAAGCTAAGGACTAAATGGTAATCCACCCCTGAAAATACAAATGTTGAAATCCTAAACTTCAATGTGATTATCTTAAGAAGTAGGGTTTATTGAGTATATTTAGTTCATGAGGGAAGTAGAGTTCCCATAAATGTTATTAGTATCCTTATAAGTGGCAAGAGGGAAATTGCTTCTTTTCTATCTGGTATATACCATATGGAGATTACATATAGATAGCCATCTATTAACCAGATTTAGGCCCTCTTCAGACACTAGATGTGCTGGTAATTTGATTTTAGATGTCTCTGTCTCCAAACCTGAGAGGCAAATTTCTGTTTTTAATTGTCAGCAGCAGTGCAACAGAGAGGTACAGCTCAATGTGGATGCCTAGACTGAGGAGTCCCCCTAGTTGGGACCTCTGCACAGGTTAAGGCAAGTCCTTAACTGCATTGCAGAAAAGCATTTCAGGATGAGCCAGAGTGAAGTAAAGTTCAGAGTTTATTAAGTACATGCTTTAGAATAAAGTAAGTGTGCGTGTGTGTGTGTGTGTGTGTGTGAGAGAGAGAGAGAGAGAGAGAAAGAGAAAAGGAGGGAGGCACATCTGAAACATCTGAAACATAGAGTGGACTTCTCAAGTGAGAAAAGAAGTAAAGAAGCATGTGAGCATATGTTCCCTCCAGTTTTATTTAAGCTAGGGCATGACCCATATAAAGTCATTCCTTGCACTCAGCTCTGTGTGCCTGGAGTGAGGTGAGCCTCAAGCTCCACCTAGAAAAGCTTCTGTCATAGGCGGAAAGGTGCCAGTAAGACCAAAAGCTCATGTCATAGGCAGAAAGGTGCCAATAAGACCATTGTTAAGATTTTTTTCTATTGGAGGAAATTTCCTTTAGTAAAATAAGATTATAAGGTGGTTCAGGAGGTACCTTGTATAAGTTTAAGGAAAGAGTAACAAGGAAGTTACCTGGGCATGTCTCAAAGAAGCACAGAATTACAGAGGGGAAAGCAAGGTCAAATTCAAAGGTTACATACATTTTGACCTCAAGTATGACTTATTGCTATTTTAATATTTCATCATTTAAAATATCTCTCTAAAGTAATGTCTCTATGCAGACAGTCTTCACAGCAATTTTCCTTGTATTGTGTCAAAATTCTTAATTCTCAGCTGGTGAGATTCAAACCAAATCCTTGCATAAAAGCTCTTTCTTTTCCATATCCCTCAAATCTCCCTGTCTTCCTATCCTGTCTCATAACCACCCAGTCTATGGCATTTTGTTATAGCAGGCTGAACTGATTAGGACAATGAATAAAAAGATAAATGCACAATGATCACAAATCTAAGCACAGTATCTTATGTGTTTAATTTGTCTCCTCAGGTAAAGCAAAGTAGGACTCTGCCTCTCAATGTACCTAAGACCAAGGAAGAATGGTCTCCATTCTCTTCTGCTAATCTTGAAATAACTTGGAAGAAATGTATATAGGAAGAGAAAGAGTTAGATTTCCCCCTGATTGTCAGACCTAAGAGATCCATGTAGAAGGTAGAAAAGTGGGCACTGTTTATGTCTGGGGCTCATAGAGTCAATGTTAAATCCAGATTATAATTACAGTTGCTTGAGGCTCAGAGCACTGGATTTTTCCATAGCTGGCAAAGCGGGAATTCGTATAGTTATGGGCCTGCAGATGTCACTGATATAGACCTTAGGACAAGCTCCTTTCATCCCATGGAGAAATGTGTTCACACTCACAGAAAGCTTCTACTCTGATGTCAAGACTGGGGGATGAGGCTGGATGCCTGACATATTTCCCCTTTTGTCTATGAATCTGTGTTAAAAAATGCTACTTCAGATAAAGTTTGGAACAGACCCATTGATGATATAAATAGGCTACTAAAACAAAGTTATTCTGTGGAAATCAGTCTCTATTAGAGGTAAAGTGGGAACTCTAGAATAACTAAATGTGTGTACCATAATAATTCACAGTATGCCATTAAGTGGGTCAAGATATTAACAGTAAATTTTCTAGCAAACAGTCTGACAAGGCCTATTTCATAATCACCTATTTTGTTTTTCTTTTATTTTTTGTTTCCTTTTTATTGGAAATTTTTAATGTATACCTTAATATGATTCATTGACATGCTTTTCATTATGACATTTCCATGCATGCATTTTGTTGTACATTACACAGATAAGTTCCCCTTACCCTCTTGTGTGATTTCTCCCTCCATCCACCCCCCTCAACAAAGACTTCTCTTCCATTTGCTTGTCTTTTTACAGTAATATTTTTCTATATATACTAGGGTTCCAATTCTGTTTAAGATAGAAACCTTTTCTGAAGTGAACTTTCTTTTTACATTGTCAATACTATTACAAGAATTTTCTAGCCCATCTCTGATAGCACCATTCTTTGGTTTTATTGGTGTTATTATAATTATTTCCAGGACGATTAAAGTTGGGCTGTTTACCTTGAGGTCACCCCTCCCTCATTCCTCATTCCTCCTCGTTCCTCCTCTCCCCCCTCTCTTCTCCCAGGATTTCCTCCTTTTGCTAGATCTCTCCCTCCTTCGTTTGCATTCCCCAAATTGTCCCTTCTTCACTAGATTGACTTTAGCCTTTTTAAAAATTATGTTCCGACTTCTGCATAGGATTTTTTCCTTCTTATAATTTTGATTCAGCTCCCACATGTGAGTGAGAACATGTGGTATTTCTCTTTTGAGCATGTGTTCATTCACTTAAAATAATTTTCTCCAATTCCATCCATTTTACTGCAAATGGCATTATTTCATTTTTTTGATTGCTGAGTAGTATTCCACTGTGTATATGTACCATAGTTTTTTTATCCATTCTTCTGTTGATGGGTACTCACCATATCCTTGCTGTTGTGAACAGTGCTGCATTGAACATTGGAGATTCAGGTGTCTCTGTGGTATGATGACAAATCTCCCTTTGGGTAAATTCCCAATAGTGTTATAGCTGGGTCGTATGGTGGATCAATTTTTAGTTTTTTAAGATACCTCCATATTGATTTCCACAGCGGTTGGACCAATTTACAGCTCCACTAGCAATGTAAAAGTGTTCCCTTTTCTCCAAAACGTTGCCAACATTTGTTGTTATTTTTTATTGATCTTGGCCATTCTTACTGGTGTAAGGTGGAATATCAGAGTTGTTTTAATTTGCATTTCCCTAATGGGTAGTGATATTGATGGCCCACCAGAAAATTAATTACCTTGGAATCAATCTAACCAAATACCCCTCATATCTCTACAAGGAAAATTTCAAAACATTAAAGAAAGAAATAGCAGAGGACACTAAAAAATGAAGGACCGTCCCTCCTCCTGGATAGGGAGAAACAATATAGTAAAAATGGCTATCCTACCAAAAGCAATTTATAGATTTAATGCAATCTCTATTAAAATTCCATTGACTGACTTTACAAAAATAGAAAAATAATACAAAAATTCATTTGGAATCACAAAAGACCATGTATAGCCAAAACACTCTTAAGCTGCAAAACTAGTGCAGGTGGAATCATAATCCCTGACTTTAAGCTATACTATAGGGCAGTGGTGGCAAAAACAGCTTGGCACTGGCACAAAAGTAGGCCTGAAGACATATGGAACAGAATAGAAGATCCAGAAATACCTCAACACACCTATATCTACCTAATTTTTTACAAGGGAGCAAAGCAAGTAATCTGGAAAAAGGATAGCCTTTTCAATAAATGGTGCTGGGAAACATGGACATCCACTTGCAGAAAAATGAAAACTGACCCACATCTCTCAGTATGTATGAGAATTAACTCAAAATGGATAAAAGACCTCAACATAAAACCAGAAACTTTAAAAGTAATAGAAGAAAAGATAGGTAATACACTCCAACATATAGGCAAAGTATTTCCTCAATAGGACTGCAATTGCTCAAGAAATTGCAACAAGAATAGATAAATGAGATTACGTGAATTTAAAAAGCTTCTTTACAGCAAAGGAGACAATTAACAGAGTTAAAGAAATCCCCACTGAATGGGAAAAAATTTCCTCATCCTATACATCAAAAGTCTAATCACTAGAATTTATAAAAACTTAAGAAAAAAATTCCCAAGAAAACAAATAGCCCAATACATAGACGGATAAAGGAACTGAATAGATAGTTCTCAAATCAAGAGGTCTATAAAGCCATGAAACACATGAAAAAATGTTATTTTGTTTCTCTTTTCAAATATTTTCTTGGACCCAGTCCCTAAGAAACCATGCCAGCTTCAATGTGAGTGATGTAACATGCCTGTTGTTGTCACTGTTTTTAAAAATTTCTCTCTAGGAAGAGTCAGCTTTTTGTCCTTGTATGTCAATATCATTTTGTTTGTCACTCTTATAATTGAGGCAGTTCTTTTCTAGTTTTGAGATTAGTTTCTAAAAATTCCCATGGTAGAATTTGTCATTGAGAGAAGGTGAGAGTTAATATTAAAATGGTCAAAGTTTGATGATATGTGATAATATGATGTCATGTTAAATTTATCAACATAATACAACAAAGAAAGAAAGATAAATATCAATGTCCCCAGAGATTCAGGAAACAGAAACAGGAAGATCACTTAGAGGCCAGAGCAGGCTGCTTAACTTAGCGAGATCTTGTCTCAAGATAACAAATTAAAAGGGGCTGGGTGAACAGCTTAGTGGTAGAGAGCTTGCCAAAGTATATGTGAAGCCATAGGTTCAATCTCTCAGTACTATAAAAAAAAGTCAGTGTTAATGAAACACATCAGTAATGTATGTTTGAGTCCAAAGTGGGACATCTGAGGAGTTTCTTACTCTTTTTCCCCTAAGTTTAAATTTGCAACTTCATTTTATTTTGGTTCAAGTATATGAATAGTTTAATAGGAACAGTAGATTTTATCTCAAGTTTTCTTTCCACAGTACTTAATGTTGTATTGCAACAATTTCCAGAGCAAATTTTCAGATCACTAATATGCTCCATGAAAAATGGGCTTTGTTGGCCACAAATAGGGGAGGAATTGTTATATACTATATTGTTCTTCTTGAAATTTAAGCCTTATTGTATTAAAGTCCACAAGAATATATACAGTGTAAAAAATTCCTTTGACTTTTAGTTTATCTTAATAGTTCAATATCTTCTTTGAAAACAAATTAATTTGATGTGTCTGTGCGCGTGGGCACATGCATGTATGTGTGTGTGTATAGTGTGTGAGACATCCATGAAAATCCTTTGGTAATCACTTTGGGGGAGTCTGTCTTAGTACTTGGAGAGATTATTGTTGTTGTTAGGCAAGTCGGTATCTGATTCATAGTGAAACACTATTGTCAGTGTTTCTCTGCTATTGATAGGGTTTTCAATGGCGCATTGATTTTTGGGAGTGGGTTTCCAGATCCTTCTCCCAAGCCTACAGTATTTGGTGTTCCCATGTGGTCTCCCATCCAAGTACTAACCAGGCCAAACCCTGCTTAGCTTCTGAGATCTGATGGGATCAGATGCCACAGTGCTTTGGCTGCAGGCTTGGAAAGAGTAGGAGTATTATATTAATTTATCTTAATATATCCAGCATAGCTTCCAGAATATATGATGTGATGAATAAATGCTTCTATTTAAAATATTATAACTGTCTTCTAGGCATTTTCCCATCTCTCTGCCAGACTCATTTAAGATCCTCTTCTACTTACAATCATCAAATTAGTATCTCTTTACAAGGCTCATTCTTTCTATTTTCTTCAGATAGGTGTTTAGGAACTGTTGTATTGTGCAATTTAAAATTTTCTCAGCCCCTTCCTCTTTTATTAATATATACATATAGAAGAATATATGTCATTTTTTTGCAGTATGGAGTAGGGATAAATCCAGGGCCTCTATGACTGAGCTGCACCCCAGTCCCTTATTTATTTTTTTATGTATGTATGTATGTATCTATTTATTTATCTAACTATTTTTAGATTGGATCTTGCAAAGTTACAGAGGCTGCCTCTGGCTTTGAACCTGTGACTTTTCTGCCTCTGCTTCCCAGGTTGCTGGGATTACAGGCATGCACCACCATGCCCAGTGAGGAATGTGTGTGTGTGTGTGTGTGTGTGTGTGTGTGTGTGTGTGTACACAGACACACATACATAATTGTATTATTGTTTTTATTTTTTAAGTTTTGTCAGTTCACTTCTTTTATAGTTTTAATCAATGAGTGGCATTTTTTTTCTGTTTCCAGAATTTAAAATTTTCTTGATTTCTTATGAGACAAGATATTCATTTGTAAATGCTTCTCTTGAAAGAGGAGACTATACTTAAGTTTTTTGCCTGTGTTCTTTTTCCCCCCCTTAATGGGTAAATGTTGGTGGGGTACAGACTAATACAGCATTGGCTTTTCCCATTATGCAACTATTATATCACTTTTGGTTACACCTTAATCAACTTATGAGGTTTATGGAAATTTTTAACTCATAAGTAGTAAAACTTGTATGCATATTTGGGTTATGTTTCCCTATTTTTCCCATGAATTCATGAAGTTGCATCATTTACATTGAGATTATCCTCTTCCCCTTTATTCCTTTACATTGTTTCTCCTCCCCTTCCCACTTTCCACCACCTTCACTTCCCTTTCCTAGTTCCCTCCCTCCTTCTTTCTACTCTGCTTATATTTTCCCTTCTTCACTAAGTTTAACTGTGCATTTTTATATATCAAATCATGTATAGGATTTTTTCTTCCTTTAGGCAAGATTTAGCTTCCACATATGAATGAGAACATATGGTATTTCTCTTTTTGAACTTGTATGTTCTTTGTAAACCTTGCAAAAGCTAATTCAAGGGGCATATGTCTTTTACTCTTTATTTCCTCATAACTGGTACATTCTAAGGATTCTAAAAAATGTTCAACAAATGTACAAAGGCACAAGGTATTTGTTTTGGTTTATGATAAGTGAAGTTTTAAGCCAGAATAAGAATGCAAAATGTAAGGTCAACATAGTAGGAATCAGGAAGGCTGGTTACAGGTATACCTTGAATATGTCACCTTTCTTAGTTTATTCTTTATTATAATCATGTGCTTTGTGCACTACTGGTATCCTGGTAGGTGTCTAATAAGCATTTGGGAAATGAGTGAAGAAACTGTGCCAAATGTCCTAGAAGACTGTGAGAGAACAAGCAATGTGGAAAAGAAAACCAGATTTGTTGAGGAGCCTTGATATTTCTCCAGAATGTCTTCTGGAGGTGAATTAGCTCCTTACTGTTCTGTTTCCTGCTTTGACTTCCATTACAAGGTGATAAGAGAGGACAATATGGGAAAAATCCTTGCAAAGAGAACATGACATCTATAGGCCAATATTAAGATCATTCTAAATGTTAATACATGGTTTCAATGAATAAACACATGTTACTGGGTTTGATTGAATTATTATATGGGTCCAGAGTTCATGTGAACTGTTTTGGTTTCCCAGATTGAAACCATAGACCTTGTAGAAACTCTCTTTAAACATGAGTATTCCCTAATTCCACATTCTTCTCCCAAGTGGGTTTTGTTCAGTGGCCACTTCTGCAACCCCTAAGACACTCTTATTCAGGGCAAGAGAGGAATAAATCTAGTTTTGAGGCAGACAGCACAATGGTTGAGTCAACAGGAAGTCTTGCATCAGGCCCTTCTTTGATGGTTGTCCTTCCTCCTCAAAGTAGAAAGCCTCTTGGCTAAGCTAAGACCTTTTAGCTCAATTTCTATACCTAGCTACTTATCTACTCTCTTGGGTCTATATCCATTGGCCTATGGTATTTCTTCACCTCACTTTCTTTTCTGAATTACCTGACTTCAACGCTATGTGTGTCTTTCATTAGTCTGACTAACCTACTATTGCCCTCCAGTCTGACATAGATTTCTTTTATGAGCTCACCTCAACAAACTTTTTCTCTTGGTTTTGACTCTTAATGTGTCTTTACTACCTTTAGGTTCTGGTACCAAAAAGAGAAAGGAAAACCCAGCTCATAACTTTGGTTGAAAGCTAAAATATTTAATAGCATTCATGCATTTTGAAGTGCAAGGAAAATAAACATTTCTATGTTAGGCATTTTATTTTTTCACTAATTAGGAACAAGCTCATTTAGAAAGATAATTATCTTTCTGTCATGGGATTTTATTATAATGGATGACTGCCCAAAAGCTAATACAGGAGAAATAGACACCAGGGGTTTGGGGGCTTGAGAATGGATACCAGCCAATCATGAGTCAGCAGTAAAGCACTCCTTTCTTTAAGGAACATTGTATTAAAATCTCTAAAAGAGTTATCACAATTTAAAATTGTGGACTAGTCTTTCCATTAAATACTGAATATTTGTGCTTTTATTAAAATATATGCCCAGTTCATATTTCTTTATTGTTGAAAAGTTAGGAGGAAAATGAGAAGAACAAACAGACTTTCAAAAAAGCAATAAAAAGTGAAAAAAATGAAGAAAATTTTCAGAATAAAATGATAAGACTTACGATCAATGGTTGATTGTGCCAGTAGATTATTCTAACATGTATTTAGCACCTATCATGTACTAACCACCCAGGCAGCAGGCAACATTAAATAAGAATTCATCTTTGCACTTAAGAAAGACATGATTTATGAAATTGTTGAATGAATTCTTATGTCAGGTTTTCAGTGATGTGATTAAATGCCTGAGAAAATCGACTTAGCCCATTAACACCTGGTGTCCTATTTATAAGACAGTAACACCAAGTTTGATAGAAATGTTCCCAACATTGTAGTTTCCATTAGACTAAACATAAAAACAAGCAGCTGGCAGGAGATAAGTTGGAGATATAGTGTGATAACATGTGCAGGTGAGTGAGTCTGATATAAATTCTAAGAAATAATAATCAGTAAATTTGTTACTGTCCTATAAATAAGATGCTGGAAGTTAACAGGTTAAAAGGAGGAAAGATATATTCTGGCTCATCGTTTCAGACATTTCGGTCCATGGTTGCCTGTCTGTAGATTTGGGCCTTAGGTGAAGAACAGCATCATGGCTACAAGTG
Organism: Pedetes capensis; assembly: GCA_007922755.1. Taxonomy (NCBI): domain Eukaryota; kingdom Metazoa; phylum Chordata; class Mammalia; order Rodentia; family Pedetidae; genus Pedetes; species Pedetes capensis. Next base: position 22,092 of record VMDO01007800.1, read on the forward strand.
TGTAATTAAGCAAAGCTTCTCACCTCATGGGGCTAGGGTTTATTCAGTTGATAGAGTGCTGCTCTGTGCTCTCTGAAGCCCTGTGTTCAATCCCCAGCACCACAAAATTGGGAAAGGGGCCTGGTAACCCACTCTCAAAACAATCCTGAAATCATAAGCCATCAAAAACCCTATGAATAGTAGAGAAGCATTGACATAGTGCTGGGCATGGCACAGTGTCAGGGGGTGTTTCTTTCTGTTGTACATAGTGTCTCTATGAGTCAGACCCGACTTGACAACACCTAACAACAACAAGCTCACTTCATATTGGCTAGGAAAGAAAGAGAAAGAGAGGAGGGGTTGTGGTCCCCACATCCCCTTCAAGGGCATGAGCCCAGTTACCTGACTTCCACCAGATCCCACTTCTTCCTGAGAGCACCACCAGCTCGCAGTAGCAACATCAGCTAAGGACAAAACCCTTAACACATGAGTCTTTCCGGGACACTTAGCATCTAAACTATAACAACTCTTAAGCTAGGAAAGTACTCTTAGGCTGAGAATGTTGACTGTCTTTATTTTCTTATCAAGAGCAAGATAATAATGCAGAACCCCTAGGATACTTGGATGAGAAAGACAGGTTTTGGATTTATAACTGGAAATTTAGGTATTAGATTGACAGAACAGGACCTTGGGGCTTTGCTTCCATGGAAGTGAAATAAAGCATGATCAATTATTCTTTTTTGTGTGGTATTGATATGAATTTATCTAAGCATAATGATCAATATGAGAAATTTGTATTGTTGCAATCTTTTGGACTTTACTTGTACTTATTGGGCTTAGAGTCAAACACTCCTTGTGCTCTAAAGTATGGGTGATTTCATATAAAAAAACAGAAATGTTTTATTTTAAAAACAAATTATCAGGGGCCAATAACCCATAATAATATTTTTTCTTGGAATTGAGACTCAGAAACCACATGGGATCTGGCATTAGAAGACAGAAGTTCTTATTCCAGGAATGGTACAAACCTGTGTGTTGCTTTTGGAATGGTATTTAATCCCCTTTTCATTTTATTTCTTTCAACTACAAAATCTGAGGTAACTGTAGGACATCCTTGCCAACTTTGAGTTTGGGACTTTGCATTCACTTTCATGATAGTGTCTAAAGACTAAGGCAGTATTTTTCATTATGTTATTTCTCCCCTTCCAATAAAAAGCATTAGAAAAACCAAAGATTTATTCTAAATAAAGCTTTCTATTTTTCAATTTCCCTAAAATAATTAAATTATTTGGGGTTTAGAGTCAACAGCTGAATAAAAAACTGATATGAAATCATGGACTCCTGCCTCAGTATCAAATATCTCTCCCTTCAATTGTTTGTATGTAAAGGATTTTTAATTATAAAAAGATAATGATTATATGCTAGCACATCACAGAGTTTTTAGGCAAAATTAATTTTGCAGAGAAGAGAAATAAAGTTGTATTAACTTTTTAATATATAAATACATTTTTATGTCTAAGTAGATTTTTATCTCTTCTTGGAGAGAGAGAAGAGAGAGAGACAGAGAGAGAGAGAGAAGAAATCTGGCAGATTTTAATAATCCTGTTTGCCTGCATGTCACATATGAACCACTGTTGGTGATAAGTCATTCTCAGTTAATTGTTAAATTACCTCTAAATTATTTAGTAGTTTTGATGTTGATTCTACAACACCTAGAGGCAATGATCTGTGGTGGAAACTAACAGCCTGTAAAAATTTGATTTTAATAACAGTCATTTGCTGTTAGAAGTTAAGTAATAAAAATGTTATCAATATAAATGCTAGGAAAGAAGAAAAATATTGAAGAAATACATAGGGCTTTAAGACTATAGAATTTCTTGAATGTACATTAGTTTTAGATAAAATTTGCTTCAATATTTTAATCCAAATTTCCAATAGTAATCAGTGAAAAACATATTTTGAAAAGAAAACAACATAGGAGAGTTATTACATGATTAGAAAAATGACATATAAACAATTTAAATGAAAATATGCCACTTTTTATTTAAATTAAAATGGATGCTATTATTAATTGCTTCCCAGCAAGCTTTAGGCAAATCTCTGGGAGTGCCTTCGATACAGATAGATATTGGGTTTCAGATAAATATTTGTAAAATGAGGTGAGGGATGTACTTCAGTGGTAGAGTTCTTTCCTGGCATCTGTGAGGCCATGAGTTAGATCCTCAGCACTGACATGTATCTATTTACTTATCTATGTATCTACTTTATTTAGTAGAAGATGCAACTGAGGAACAGAGAAGCCATTAGCTAGAGCTCACAACTTTTCCCCGAATCTCCTTTTTCTATGTATACATACACATATGAACCTATTAGGAAAATAATACCAAGTGTTAATGATTTATAAATACTTTGAGTCAAAACAACTAATGTGAAGAAAAAGTAGTGAAGTATTGGAAGAAAAATAGTATTCATAATTTACTGTTACATTGAAAAGCAGGCATGGCAAAATTAGAGCTCAACAGTCAGTCACACCCTAAATGTTTACTTTTATCTTCTTGTGTTTCCTTCAAATACTTTAATTTGCTACTTGAGTTTGAGGGTCAAATGAAAGAATGCACAAGGCATTATTCCACCTCCCTATTTTCTATGATGCAGCACTATCTTGTGTACATACAGCCATTTAAACATTGCATGCTCATCATATTGCCCTAATGTTATGAATGCATTATTTTCTGAATTTGGGGATATTCTTCTCATACAAATTTTATATTGTTTTAATTATTCAGAAGACAGATATTTATTGAGATATCATTTGCCAGATGCCAGGTAGCTAATGAGTGAAGTAATAGACAAAACACAGTGACTTTTATTAGGAAGGCTGGTAAGATAACTAGTAACTAAATAATTACTAATTGTTCAGTTAAGTCCAATATTAAGTAGTATTTATCAGGGGAAAAAAGGGAAAACATTCATGTGGCAAGTGGGGAAATGAAATGCATTTCAGGAAGACATGAGAGGAATGGGCAGCAATAAATGTGGGAAGTGATAGAGATGCAGCTGGTAGTTAGGAGACTGTTAAAGGTAACAGTATAGAGTATGGTGACTGGGATAAAATCAGTCACAGAAGCATATATGATTTTTGCCTTGAGTTTGATCCTCAGCACTGCTGGGGTTTACCGCAGTAGGCAGAGTTCTACTCTGTGCTCTCTGAGGCCCTGGGTTCAATACCCAGCACTGCAAAATGGGAGAAGGAGTTACCAACACACTCCCTAAAAAATCCCCAAAAAGCCAGCCATTGAAAATCATATGACTAGCAGAAAAGCACTGATAATAGTGCTGAGCATGGCGCAGTGTTGAGGTATAGTTCATTCTGTTGTACATAGGGTTGCTATGAGTTGGACCCAACTCTGTGGCACCTAACAACAACAACAACAACAGCAACAACAACAACAACAACATATATATGTAGACCCAACTCGACAGCACCTAACAGAGAAAGAGAGAGAGAGAGACAGAGAGAAATATTCTAACAATAGAACCAAATATATATATATATATATGTATGTATGTATGTATATATATTTCTATCTGTCTGTCTATCTATCTATCTATCTATCTATCTATCTATCTATCTATCTATCACTTATTTATGAGGTCTAATTGATAAGATTGGGAGAATAATTGAATTCAGTGTAATAAATAATATTTTCCAGTTTTATGGAATAAGCAAATGGGTGAATGGCAGAGAACCACGATTTCCTAGTAAATTTTTTAATATTGAATTTGGAGTAATTTTGGGACGTACATGCAAATAACATCATAAAATATACATTCCTTTGTATGAAACTATCAAGGGAAAGAGTTCAGATGACACGATAAGATGCTGAATGATGGGATTGTAAGATGCACAAATGTATAAGAAATGGACAAAGGCAGAAAAGCTCTTAAAGTAGGAGGATCATCAAAAAAATATTTAAAGAAGAAAATCAAGGTTGTCACTGTGAGACCAAAGGCCTTACTGACACGAAAAATTGCTCAATGAAATTAGATATACTGGAATTAAGAGAGTTTTAGGTTCATATTAGAGTACTACTAGTCCATTTTCTTCTTTGGCCAACATTTTCAAGACAAGATTTTTACATAAGACAAACAAACTGGATATTGCTTATAAACGGTAATTTGGCTCAAATGAAGAAGGCACTGGAATTTATTCTCTGAGAGTGAAATAAGGAACCACAGAGTATAGCAAGTCAGTGAAATATATAATCAGCTGTGTGTACGAACAGCCCAAGAGATTGACAGTTAGCCTGAGGTGCGATCAAGTTTTAATGAAAATGCAAATTCAATGAGGCACAATCTGCTAATGTACTATTTTTCAGCACAGGAGTTGTTCTGCCCCATAAACTTGGAGAGATTGGTCTTCTAGTTTTGCTGTTTGTTTGAAAAGTTGACATTGTAGATTTTATACGCAGATTTTTATGATTTGGTGAATGTAAATCTGCCCCTCTAAGAGATAGGCTTCTTCATGGCATGTTGAGGAAAAATTGTTACTCTGACAAGATCCTGGACTAAGCTGTATCTACTAGAGTGTAACTCTCTTAAAGAGGATCATGTCTTCATGGTTATCAAGCCAGCTTTTCCCTCATGACATATGACTTTGATTTACATTTCCCTCTCTAAAACTATACAACTCTTTCAAGGGTCAACTTTTAACTTTTATTGGAAAACGATTTTCCTAAACATTTACATAAATATATTTATGTGAATAACTCTAATAGCACAGACTTCATTTTTGTTCAATTTTAAGATGATAGGTACAATTTTTTTGTTAAGATCATGAGCAGGATGTTTTTAGCTTGCAATAGTCTTGGAGTTGGAAGATATCCTCTAATTATTTTATGACACATCTATCTCTCTAGGAAGCAATAGCCTTCCATTCTCCTCTCTCTCTCTCTCTCTCTCTCTCTCTCTTTCTTTCTTTCTTTCTGACAATTTAACTTGAGTGTTTGAGTCACTTGTTGGAAGAGGAATCTGGGAAGAAGTTACAGATAAAATGAGAAATCAGAATAAACTCATCACTTTTAATGGAAAAATAATTTGCAGGGGTATCTCACTGATTAGAGTGCTTGTCTGGCATGCACATCCACAGTATTACAAAAGAAAAAATAATTCACATATCCAGAGTACTACTAATGGTGAGAGAGGGGGCATGACTTCTGAAAGAAGATCCATGTGTGGTTAGCAGTAGTTCTGTCTTCATTGTAGGACCTGATAAGAGTTCCTGTCATCTTGAGTTAGATTTTCTAATTAAATATGCAGAAAACTTCAATATAAAGTAGTATTGCAGTATGATTCTTAAGATTAGAATCAGATACAAAAATCATCTATTTAAAAATGTCTTTTTTAAATATTTTCCCAAATGAGAATGTCTCAAATCACACTCAAGTATCATTGAAAAGCCTAAGACAATAGCCCTCTAGGGTTCATGGATCTTGGAAAATTGTCTTAGAGTCATTTTGCGCAAGAAAGTAGCTGCATTAGGCCAGCACTTAGTCTAAGTGAATCTCCTAGAATTTTGTATTATTTTTTTAAAGCCATCTGTCCTTTTTTTTTTTTTTTTTCAGCACTGGGGGTTGAACCCAGGGCCTCGCACTTGCATGCTTTACAAGTGCTGGACCACTTGTAGCCCATTTTTTTTTTTTCTTTTACTTTTTGAGACAGGGTTTTGCTAAGTTACACAGACTGCCTCTGGTCTCGAACTTGTGATCCTCCTGCCTCTGCCTCCCGAGCCGCTGGGAATACAGGTGTGCACCACCGTGCCCTGCTCCATCTGTCCTTTTCACTCACAAATGCTCTAGAGACCTTGCTGAATTCTCCCCTTTACTATTGCTTGGATTTATAGTGTTCAGATGATACCCTACAGAGAAATTCAATTAAACATATGAGCAAAGTTTCTCTCTTTATATAATGAAGTAAAAACTTGTCCTCAAATCTATTCTTGATCCATTAATAATTATAGTATAATAAAATATTAGAATTTACATGGATAGACTTTGGAATATAAATATGTATTTCAAATTCCAAATCCTGTGATCCCATGAAAATATTTGTGTAATGCATTCCTTATCTTATTTTCTAACTTTCAATGTATTTTGAGAATGAATAGAAAAGACTATTTAAGCTGAAGTTGAGATGACTCAACTTTAAGTTCATTTTTTAAATGGAGGTGCTACTATAACTTTAACAGAAAAAAGACCTGTGAATTTAAAACAATATTAAACATATTCATATTCCATGCATGCAACCACAAAATAACACTATAAAATACCTAATTAGAGATGTAATTAGGAAAAGGTTTCCTGCAGTAAGCATAAAATATCCTATAAGAGCATCATACCTTTCCCTTAACATAATTATGTAGATGCTAGGATATTCACAAATTAGCTAATAATAGAAATTTCTTGATTTATTTTGGGTAGTTCTGTATGTTTCTCAATGACACTCTCAGCAAAACACCATTATTACTTTATTAAATACTACTTTTGCCTACTTGAGCTTAACAAACAAATCTAATGGTATGAAAGAATTTAATTTCAGACCTGAATGATAATTTGTTAGGCACTGTTAATTCACATAATTTAAAGATAATTATGTTTTCAACATTAGGAGTGTGGTAATTTTGTTCTGTTGAGCTATAGTTTTTATGAACTTTTATATTCTGATTAAGTAAGCCCAATTGTCAAGAAAATATCACAAATTGTAATGTTTACAGATGTTTTGTGTGTACATGTGTATGTCTAATCAGATCATATTTTAGACTCTAATTTGGTCATACTTGGCGGACTCTATATCTACTTCATTAAGCATCAAGTTTCATTCTTCAGTCTGTGTTCTACCCTCTTTGTAATGAAGCTGAAATTTTGTCGTTTCTTTTTCCTTTTCTTTTCTTTTCTTTTTTTTTTTTTCTTTTGTGGTACTTGGAGGATGAACCAAGAGCAAGTACTCTACCACTGGCCTGCACCCCTAGTTCATTTTTTACTTTTATTTTGAGTCAGAGTCTTGCTAAATTGCTAGGCTGCCTCTGACCTTGAATTCAGGATACTCCCATCTGAGCCTCTCAAGTTGCTAGGATTATAGGTGTGTGCCGCTGTATCCTTGGAAACCTAAAATTGTCAGTCATCATTTCCTTTTGGGGTGTGTGTGTGTGTGTGTGTGTGTGTGTGTGTGTGTGTGTGTGTGTTTCTTCATTGTACTAAAGTTTGTTGATTTTTTTTCTTGGCTGAAGTTCTATCACATCTGTGAAAGAAGTATAATCAATTCACTTCTGTTGTTATTAGGCGCCATCTAGTCGTGTCCAACTCATAGAGACCCTCATAGGATTTTCAATGGCTGATTGTTTTGGGATTGCCTTCGGAGTGGGTTGCTACATCCTTCTCCTAGTTTTGCAGTGCTGGGAATCAAACTCAGGACCTCAGAGACTGCAGAGCGGCGCTCTACAAACTGAGCTAAATCCCAGCCCAATTCATTTCTAAAGAACATTAAAATTAGCTTCCCCAACAATCTGGGAAGAGAAAATGAAACAGAAGGAGTAGGGAAGGAGAATATGAGAGAACAATGAGGATAAAGAAATATTATCAAAGTATTTTATATACATATATTAAAATGGCATAGTGAAACCCATTATTATGCAAAAATATTACATGCTAATAAAGATTTTAAAAATAAAATAAAAGGGGCTCCTGAAATGTGAATCTCCCATTCATCACTTACAAAATATTGTCCCTCCTATTCAAGCTTTAATTTACAATGGGAATGAATATGTCTAGTATGCTGTGAACATACATAAGGGAAATCACTCCAGTTTTTTACAAAACATGAGAATGTTATATCCTACCCATTACTTTTCAAAGAGGACTGTGGCAAGCATTTGAGAATTTGTTCAAATATCATTGAATTTTCAATGAGGAAAACCCTCTTGGGATGTGGTAGGTAGGAGAAAGAAGCAAATGAAACAAAACAGTACATCCTAGAGATGGGTTTATTCTGGGTCCAAAATTTTGCATTTTATAACCCTGATCCCTTATTAGAACTGAGAAAATGGCTTATAAATCCTACTTTAGTTCCTGAAATCTTTTTGCTCACCCTGAACACCCTTATGAACACAGCTGCAACTTTTTAAAAAGAATTTGGAGCCCTTTATTAATTTCTTTCTAATCTGTTTCATTTCAGAGCTACCATAACTAACAACTTTTCTAAATGATACTTTAAGCTGAATGACCAAAGAAGTCATTTTTATTTTGTCAAGAAAAATGGATAAAATACATTGTATTGTGTACTTCTTTTATAAACTATGAACTGTAATTTACAAATTTAATGTGTTTGGGAAAATTTGCTTAACCTTTTCTTCTTTATTTGTGCAAATTTTTTCTTGTTTATCTTTATAAGAAGGAGACCACCCTATGTAAACATAAAAGCTTTTCTCTATGCAATGCTTTGTTATTTATTTTGTTTTATTGTTTAAAGACTGTTTTCATTTGGAACTTCTGGTTACTTGTGTTCTAGGTTTTAATTTGCATGTTTTCACATTGGTTAAATAGCTTTGAAGGTTTGAGAAAGATGATTAAGTAAATCTCTAGAAAAGGGAAAATCTCTACATGAGACCAAGTTCATCTGCAGCTTCTAAATTCCATGCAGTCACTCATTAGGGGACTGGCCAGACACCCTCAACTTTGACTATGTTGTTGTTAGGTGCTGTCCAGTCCGTATCCAACTCATAATGACCCTACATGCAGCAGGGGAAACACTATGGTCAGTGCTTCTCTGCTGTTTATAGGGTTTTCAATGGCGGATTGATTTTGGGGAGTGGGTTGCTGGGTCCGTCTCCCAAGCCTACAGCACTTGGTGTTCCCAGGTCTCCCATCCAAATTACTAACAAGGCCTGACCTTGCTTAGCTTCTGAGATCTGACGGGATTGGATGCTACTGGGCTACTGCTGCAGGCAGCTTTAACTGTACTCATCTCTTTTCCCTTAGATATTTTAGTCATAAACCATCAAGCATCAAGGCTACACAGACTTTCTAGGAGATTCAGATATTTAGAGAGAAAAACTGGGTTCTTGGACCTGTTGTCACTAAGCTTTATGTTCTGCTGTGGTAAATGTGCTAGAAGCATTTAATTTTCTGATCTGAAAGGGTAAATTTCCCCAGTTCCAAATCAAATATTATTGGATATGAAATATCAGGACTCTTCTAGTTGTCCCTTTCAATAGAAATAGAGATTCTGTTAAATATTTAGAAGATATCTAAGAAAAGATATCTTCTGCTGAGAAAAGACTTTGAAACAATAAAGATAATGAAAATTCAAATATAAATTAGTATAATAAAATTATTTCAGATAAAAATGGCTATTGTTTGGATTGTGTGATGAAGGATGTGGAATGGACTTTATTATTTAATATTGTATGTGCTTTTACAGATGGGAAACCGAGACCGCTTTGGCTATTGGGCTTCAACACTACTAGGATAGCTAGCTAGAGAAGTGCCTTGCCTTTTGTAGGCTCTTAATTTTAGACCTACTTTCCTTTAATGTTTGGATCCTTTCTCTTTATTACACTTTTCGCCAGTTCAACTGTGCTACCTACGATGACAAAATAACACAATGTTATTGACTCCAGATCTTGAAGGCCTGTATTATAACTTAATAAACATCAAAATGTAGTTCTTGATGGGCTGAACACACCTCAGTCATCAATCTAGTTATATAACAAGGTGCTGTGTGTACATATTAGAAAAACAATTAGGCCATAGTTACCAAATTTCTAGGAGTCTTGCTGGTTAATAAAAAAGTCTGTTCAGGCATTGTGGCAGACATCTATAATCCCAGAGCCTAAGAAACAGAGGCTGGAGAGTAATTAGTTCAAGCCCAGCCTTGGTTACATTTTCCAAGTGTTCTGCTTAGGGGTAGAAATCATGGAAGGAAAGGTAAAAATTACATAGTCAAAAGTAAACTTTTTTTTCTTTTTAACTAAAGAACCATCTGAATCTTCCCATAGTAAGAGTTTCTTAACTCCTAAAATGTGGTTTCCATAAAACTTAGATCCCTGTCATCATACATGCCAAATATTGCTATAATTATTTAATTTTTTGTTAATTAAATTTATTTTAACCAGTACATAAAGTCATAAATAAAATCATACATGTTAATACAATAACATGCAATGATTTGATACATGTGCACATTGTATAATTTAAAAAATTTATCTGTTTTTGCTGCCAGAGATTAAACCCAGGGCCTTATGCATGCTAGGGAAACACTCAACATGCAGTGATATCCCAGCCCAACATTATGTTGTTGTTGTTGTCAGGTGCCATGGAGTCCTGTCTGACTTCATAGGGTTTTCCATGGCTGATTGTTTCAGGATTGTCTCAGGAGTGGATTGCCATGTCCTCCTCACATTTTTGTGGTGCTGGGATTAGAACTTGGGCCCTCAAAGACTGCAGAGTGATGCTTTACCTACTGAGCTAAATCTCAGCTCCACCCAACATTATACGATGCTTAAATCAGGCTAAACATATATATCTTCGTAATAATTCATTATTTCTTTGTGATAAAAACTTTCAAAATATATTCTTCTGTTGTTGTTGTTGCTAGGTGCCGTCGAGTTGAGTCCGACTCATAGCGACCCTATGTAGAGCAGATCGAAACACTTGCCGATTCTGTGCCAGGCAAACGATCTTCAGTTTGCAGTACTGTAGGGGCTTGTGTGTTGCGATGAGGCTGAGAGCTCTGACACTGTAACCTCAGATATGAGCAAGGTTATCCATGGTAGACAGGTTTTCAGCTGAACTTCCAGACTAAGACAGACTAGGGAGTAGGACCTGGCGAACCACTCCCGAAACAACTAGCCATTGAAAATCCTATATTCTTCTAGGGTTTTTGAAATGTATAGTATATTATTGTTATCCCCAATGACCCTACTGTAAAATAGCACAACAAAACTTCTTCCTTTTAGCTAACTGTAGCTTAGTACCCGCTAACCAACCTTTCCCCATGTCTCCTTCCCTAATTGGTAGCCGGCCATTATACTCTCAACCTCTAAGATGTCAACTTTTTTAGATTCTATGTATGATTAAGCCATTTGTCTCAGATGAAGCTCACATTAATATTTACCTTTCAAAAGGTACCTGGAAAGCAGATGACTGCACAAGTCCCTTTTATTCCCTTTCCCCTGGCCTAGCATCCTTATCAGTACCACTTGATCTCACTTATATGTGGGATGTTCTTTTAGGCAAGCCCCCCTTGCATTAAAGAGTTCTTGTTGTTAGGTGCCAATGAGTCATTGTCCAACACAGAATGACCCTATGTACAACAGGGGAAACACTACTGTCAGTGCTTCTCCACTATACGTAGGGTTTTCAATGGCTGATTGATTTTTGGGAGTGGATTGCCAGGTCCTTCTCCAAAACCTACAGCACCTGGTATTCCCAGGCGGTCTCCTATTCAAGAATTAAACAGGTCCAACCCTGCTTAACTTTAGAGATCTGACAAGACTGGGCACCTCAGTGCTACAGCTATAGGCACATTAAAGGGAAAAAGGTGTTTTTACCACTGAAAAAAGCCAGCCTAAACCAAAAATTCGAAGAAATGTAACATGCCCAAAGATAAGAAAATGAGAGGAACGGCTGTTCCCTTAATGAGACATAGATTTATAAACCCAAAGGCCCTCCCCCTCCCTCAGTCTGGGGCAGGTCTTTGCAGTTGCATGCAGCTCATAGGACATACCAGTTTCTGACCTTTAACTCAAAAAGCATAAATGCAGTTGCTTATAGATTTTTACTGATGAATTTGCCCACTTTTTAATTTCTAACTCAGAAAGCATAACTTTCTCTATTTTTCCTCCATCTCCCTTCTCCAAACACTGTCCTAAGTTCCAAATCTACTTGCCCTGGCAGTCAGGACACTTTTTCCTCTAACTCTTAAAAAACCTGCCCTTGAAGTTCCTTTCTGAGTGCTTTTTTTCAACTCTTTTCTCAATGAGACCAAGAACCTAACGAGGGCATCTGTATGCCTGGTAACATTATTTGTCTTTCAATGCCTGGTTTATTCACTTAACTTCATGATCTCCAGTTCCTTCTATGTTGTCAAAAATGGCAGAATTCCATTCTTTTTATGGCTTGTTATTTATGGCTTGTATGTTATTCTATTATGTACATGTACCATATTTTCCTTACCAGTCATCAGTTGATGGGCAGTTCATTTATTTCCATTTTGTGGCTATTGTGAAAAATGCTCCAGTGTAAAACATAGGATTGCATATTAGACATATTAATTTCATTTTCTTTGGATATATACACAGGAGTAGGATTTCTGGATCATATGGTAGTTCTATTTTTAATTTCTTTGAAGAATATCCTTATTGTTTTACATAATAGCTGCACTCGTTTATATTTCACTAACAATTTGCAATATTTCCTATTCTCCACATGCTCACCAACACTTATCTTTTGTCTTTCCTTTCTTTCCCTTCCCTTTCCCTTCCTTTTCTTTCCTTTTTTTTTTTTCACTTTTTAAATAGTGTTTCACTATGTAGGTAGACTGACCCTGAACTGATAATGCTCCTGCCTCTGCCTGATGAGTGCTGGAATTATAGGCGTGAGCTTCTGGGCTTGGCTCTCTCTTGTCTTTGGGGATAATAGCCATTCCTACTAGAGTGAGATAATACTCATTGTGATTTTGATTTTATTTCCTTGATGATAAGTGATATTAGACATTTTTCATATATCTGTTGGATATTTGTTTATCTTCTTTTGAGAAGTATCTGTTAAGGGGCATTGCCTTTTTTTTAAAATCAAGTTATTTAGCTTTGTTTTACTGAGGTTTTTTAGTTCCACATATATTCTGGATATCAAGCCTTTGTCAGATGTACAGTTTGCAAATATTTTCTCTCATTTTGTAGTTTATCTCTTTACCCTGTTGATTGTTTTCTTTACTGTGCAGAAGCTTTTTAGCTTGATGTAAGTCCATTTGTTGATGGGTGCAATCCCATTTATTCCTGAGAGCATTTTTCCTATGCTTTCTTCTAGTTTTAGAATTTCATGCATTTAAGTATTTAATCCACTTTGGGATGATTTTTGTGACTGGTGAGAAATAGGAGTCTAGTACCATTTGTCTGCATGTGAATATCCAACATACTCCCAGCACCATTTACTGAAGTGACAGTCCTTTTTCCAATGCATAGTCTTAGCACTTTTGTTGAAAAACAGTTGGCTATGGATGTTGAGTTTACTTCTAGAATTTCTGGCCTCTAATTTGAGATCCTATTGAGACAGCTGCAGGAGTTTCTGGGATTACAGGCCTGTCATGGAGTATGACTGACATTTTAATGCTATTCATTCACTCAATTCAGAAACACAGGCTTTCTTTGCATTTCTTCATGTCATTTTCAATTTCTTTCATCAATGTTATATGATTTTCATTGTTGAGAACTTTCACCTATTTAACTATTCTTTTTTCTCTTTACCTAAATTAGTGGGTTTGAACACAGGCCTTGCACGTGCTGGGGAAGTACCTGCACCCCTCAACTCTCTTTTGAGTGTTTTTATTTTGAGACAGCATCTTGCTAAGTTGTACAGGATACCTCTGGCCTAGAATTTGTGATTCTCCTTCCTCAGCCTCCTGAGTAGCTAGGATTGTAGGTATATATCACAATATCCCAAATTTAATCTCTTTGTTTAAATTTATTCCTAAGTATTCTATTTTTCTTAGAGCTATTATAAATATGTACTGTCTTCCTTATTTCTATTTCTGATAATTCACTATTGGCAATACTATTGATTTTTGTATTTTTCAGAATTGATTTAATAGTTCTACCAGTTATTTTGAAGGAGCCTAGGGTTTTCTATATGGGAGATCATGTCATTTGCAAACAGTGGTAATTTTTTTTCTTCTTTTGCAACTTTGATGCTTTTTATTTCTCTTGCCTGATTGATCTTGCTGGGACTTTCAGCACTATTATGAATTAAACTGGTGGAAGTGAGCATCCCTGTCTTGTTCCATATCTTAAAGAGAAAGCTTTCAGCTTTTTCCTTTTGAGTATGTTAGCTATTGGCTTAATGTAGGTGGTCTTTATATAGGTTGAGCTATGTTCTCTGTATGCCTAATTTGTTTTTATCATGAAGGATTGGTAAATTTTATCAAATACTTTATCCATTGATATGATCATATACTTTTTGTGTTTCATTCTGTTGATGTGGTGAATCACATTTTTTGATTTGCATATGTCAAACCATCTTTGAATCTTTGGGATGAGTCCCACTTGATCATGGTGAATAGTATTTTTAATGTGATATTAAATTTGGTTTGTCAGTCCTTTGTTGAACAGTTTTGGATCTATGTTAATCAAGGGTATTGGTTTATAGTTTTCTTTTTTGTTGTGTTATTATTTGATTTTACAATATGTGTAATGCTGTCCTCATAGGATTTGTTCAGAAGAATTCCTTCATCTTCTTTTTTTGTAATAACTTAAGGGAAATTGATATTGTTTCCTGTTTAAATACCTTGTAGAATTCAGTAATGAAGCTGTTTGGTTCTGAGCTTCTCTGTAATGGGAGGCTTTTATGCAGACTTGATCTCCTTACTTCTCATTGACCTTTTCAGGTTTTCTATTTCTTCCTCATATAATCACAATAAGATGGATATGTATGTCCAAGCCTACAGCTGTACCACCGTGGCATACAATCCTGTCAGATCTCAGAAGCTAAGCAGGGTCGGTCCTAGTTAGTACTAGTTAGTACTGGGAGACCGCCTAGATGGGAAACTGCCTAGGGGCACCATGTGCTGTAGGCTTGGGAGAAGGACCTGGCAACCCACTCCCCCAAAATAATCAGCCATTGAAAACATTATAATAGCAGAAGAGTACAAACAATTCTGTTTTATCTGTTGTACATAGAGTCACTATGAGTTGGACACCAACTTCACGGCACTTAAGAACAACAACAACATATGTTCAAGCATTTGTCCTTTTCTCCCAGGTTATGAAATTATAAATGTTCATAATAATCTCAAATGATCTTTTGTTTTTCTTTGGTATCAGATGTAATGTCTCCTTTTTGTCTCTGATTTACTTGAGTCTTTTCTCTCTTTTTCAGGCAAGGATTTGTCTGTTTGCCACTTCAAAAAACAAACTCTTTGTTTCATTAATATTTTATATTATATTTTTAACTTCTATTTTATTTATGTTCTGATCATTAGTATTTTTTCTGCTAATTTGGGGCTTTATTTGTTCTTCTTTTTCTAGTTCCTAGGGGTGCAGTGATAGATTATTTGAGATATTTCTGCTTTTTTGGAATTCTCATTAATTACTATAAACTTTTTCTAGTACCAATTTTGCTATAGTCTGTAGGTTTTGACATGTCTCCATTTTCAATTATTT
>VMDO01007800.1:42500-88657 GCA_007922755.1 Pedetes capensis
GTGATCCTCATAGTGTTCTCAATGGCTTATTGTTTGCCAGCATATACAAATATTTTATTTGTGACTAAATTTTTGTAAGCTTTGATTGATTTTTCTCTCAATATTTATGAAATAATGGTAGAAGTTCAATAAGATTGATAATTGGGAAAAAGTTTTGCCAGATTCTTAGCAATTTGACTGTTATTGTATTATCTTACATAAAACAATTGAATGTAATGTACTTCCTATCCCAATTAGAGTATTTTTCCCTCCTGGTGTTGCTGAGCATCAAACTCAAGGTCTCACACATGCCAGGGAAAAAGCTCCACCACTGAGTTACATCCCCAGCCACTTTTTGCAAATATTTTAAGTCATAAATTTTAACTCTTTCATTATTGTCTTGAACCCAATATATATATGTGTATATGTATGTATATATGTGTATGTATATATGTATACATATATGTATACAGATACATATATGTATGTATATATGTGTATGTATATATGTATACATATATGTATATAGATACATATATGTATACATGTATATATGTATATATGTGTATGTATATATGCTACATTAGGAACATAAAACTTTAGAAACTAAAGCATTTAAGAGACAGCCAGTTTTTATCTACATTTTAAGACTTAAGGAAATATGAACCAGATTAGTATGAACCACAATGCTTTTCTCATATTATTAATTTATTCCACCTCTCTGAGATTACAGTTTATACAATCTGAAATTTAAAATAATACTAAGATCTACCTAATAAGACTTTGAGGGATTAAATGAATTAATACTTTTATTGCAAACAGAACATTGGGACACTGTTCAAAAACCATGAGCTATTATTACTACGATGTGTATACTTCCAATCTTACCTATACAGAAACTAATATGATGGATTGATTTATACAATAACTCTTAATATGGATAATATTATATAAAGAATACTATAAATCAGATAACAAGAGAATGGGAGTAAATTGCTCATTCTTGGGTTGGACACAAGTGCAGGAAAGTTTGCACAAAGGGTAATATTTGTATAGATATAAACTTGCCAAGTAGATAAAGCAGGATTAATTTTCAATGCAGCTCAAATAACATTATCCTATTTTTATTGTTGGTGTTTACATTCCTCACAGTTGCTAGATTAACGTTCCTTCATCGTTATGTGAATATACACTTCTTTAGTACTTTGTTAAAAATGAAGATTCTGATTTGATAGGTCTGGGTGAGGATCTGAGGTTTTCCATTCTTATCAGGTTCTCATTTGATAGTGACTCATGGGCACCTAACAACACTTGAGTAGGAAAACATTAGATTACTATATTCTCTGGACATTAGATAATTCATAACATTTTCTATGAGGAACATATATCCTTAAAGAAGGGAAAAGAAAAAATTCAGAGCTGTCACTCCTCACTCATGTCTTGACACAGACTGATTATAATGTTGTTGTTTTTGTTAGGTGCCTTCTATTCCATGTCCTACTCACAGGGACCCTACACAGGCGAAACACTGTTGTCAGTGCTTCTCTGCTAGTGATAGGGTTTTCAATGGCTGATTGTTTCTTGGGAGTAAGCTGCCAGGTCCTTCTCCCAAGCCTACGGCACCTGGTATTCCCAGCCAGTCTCCCAGCAAAGTACTAACCATGCCCTACCCTGTTTAGTTTCTGAGATCTGATGAGATCAGACACAACAGTGATATGACTGCAGGTGGTTATAATAATAATTACTACTTATTGTTAATAATGATAACCGATAATCCCTGGTGGATTTTATTTTAGTTAACTTGGAGTCCATAGAAGAGATATAGTTGTCTATGAAGCTCTCAGACTATAGACAAAATTTTTTGTCTGTGACCTTGACTTCAGTGATTTTTATTTGAAGAAGATCCCTATCTTTCACTTGTTTCCTGTTATATTCTTTCTCTGCTTGCTTCGTATGAGTGGATCTTATGAAGTCCTGTTCCTTTTGTAGCTGTGATGAGGCACCCTCACTGGCTTATCTCAGAATTTTCTAGGAAGAGACCTAGAAATGAATTTTTTTTTCAGTACCCAGGGTTGAACTCAGGGCCTCACACTTGCATGGTTTGCAAGTGCTGGACCACTGAGCCGCACCCCCAGTCCATTTCTTAACTTTTTTTTTTTTTTGAGACAGGGTCTCACTAAATTACGCAGACTACCTCTGGTCTCGAACTTGCAATCCTCCTGCCTCTGCCTTCCAAGCCACTGGGATTATATATAGGTGTGTGCCACTGCACTCGGTTTAGAAATGATTTTGATAAAGTAGTTTTGGATAGATTCAGTGGGATATACAAACATCAAATCCAGGAATTTGGGTCAATAACTTGTTTTTGGAATTTTTTATACATGGCTGAGACCTACAACCTAGCCAAGGCAGTACACTGTTAATACTATATATGCAGTGATTATGGCAAATAACAAAACTGGGAGAAGGGCACAGAAATGTATTTAGAATTGACTGCTGGTTCTAGCCCCAATAGGCAATGAAGGCTTGCTGGGACTTAGCCCTATTACATTGAAGAGAAAATGGGGTTGTGCTCAGAAGCTGCACTGGGAAAAAGCAGGCTTATAGAAGAACTCAGAAATGAGAAAGATAGTCTTTACCATTTGGTTAGAAAATAATTTAGAAAAGGATTGGAATTAAGAGCTTAATAGTAATTATTTTCTAGTCCCCAAATAACTATTTGGAATTGGCAAGGCTGTGTTTATAATGCTTTTTTTTTCTTTGAGGAACACATTCATAATTCAAGGACTGAATGGCAGCCCAGAACCTTGTGGCAGTCTCTTTAAAAGAGCACTATTAGTGCTGGGTGGAGCAACAGTTAAGGCCTTACTTTTGACGTTTAAGAGCTTGAAATTCAAACTACAAAGCTGAAGGTCTCTAGCATCCTTGGCCTGACCTGGACTGATGTGGGCACATGGATTCTACCTGGATGAACGATAAACATTATCAGGCAGTACCAGGACAGGCAGTTGGCCATGACATTGTGGGTTCTGTTTGGAGCCAGCAGCTGCAGGGAGAAAATATGTGTTGCTTCTGGAGCGTTCTGGCAAGACCTGAATGGCTTCTCAGGGTTTGAATGAAGGTAAATGACCTAAGGTTTAGTGATATGCTGTAGTTCCAATGGAAAAAGCCTAAACATATCAAGAATCAGGATGAATATATGGTCATATATATTTTATACATAGGCTAAAATCAGAGAGAAAGATTGAAGCTCAGTGATCATGCAAATGAATACTGGCTGGTTCCATTTCTACTGGATGCTGGCATAAGGGCAGTAGGTAAATCTAGATGGCAGGCACTGAGAGGCTAGAGCTCTTGATTTAAGGCAATCTTGGTTAGAGATGAGTTGAAGCTGAGGCAGGGCTAGCTGTGCTGGAAGAAAAACTTTGGTCCACGTATTTAGTCAAGGCAGGGACAGGACAGCTGCTGAGCAGTAGTACTTCTAGAAATGGCCCTTCCTATGAATTCAGGATAGGAACATCAGGTGCTACCCAAGAATTCTCTGAGGTGTATCTTGGTACCAATTATGAATCTTGATTCTGTAATCACTTGTTCACTTGAGAAAAGGCAATAAGGTTTTAGAGCAGGCATCAAGGTCAGATGGTAGAAGTAGAAAAGTTAGGATCATATGAGATATCTGAGTTCATGTTAGTCTGGGTTAACACAGAAATTCTCAATGAGCTCAAGGATTACTTGATAGTTTTGGTAAGAACAACAAAGACAATGTTGTTGTTGTTAGGTGGTGTCTCCTTGGGTCTGACTCCTAGTGACCATATCTACAACTGAATGAAACATTACCTGATGCTGTAACATACCTGGCACTATGTCTGGTAGTGCTTTTCTATATTCACAGGATTTTTGGTGGCTGATTGTTTTGGGAATGAGTTGCTGGGTCTTTCTCCTAAGTTTATAGCACCCTGTATTCTCAGGCAGTCTCCAGGCCTGACCAGGCCTGACCTTGCTTATCTTCCACGATCAAATGAGATAGGATTCCAGGGTGGTATGGCTATAGACAACAAAGAGCATAACATGGAAACACTTAGTAGGTAAGTGATGTCCATTTTGTCATTTAATGAGCATTTTTCAGTACCTGTTGTATTTATAATGCTATTTTAGACTTTGATAATAAAATAGCTAACAAGACAGAAAGACAGACAAAACTTATATCTCTGGACAGATAAATATCATAGCTCTAAATTGTAGTGAATATTTTAAACAAAAAACATGTATACGCTCACACACATGAGATTCTGGACTAGTGAATAATTTACAATTAGAGGACATGTTCTATAAAATATGTGGCCTGCTTGGAAGGTGACCAAAAACTTGGTTTTTGTCTTTGGTTTTCCCTGTTCTGTGGTAGAACATTTGTCAGCAGGTAGAGAATTCAGATCCATACAGAGGACCAGCAGGAGAGCTGATATTCACGCCTACAAAGAAGTGACAGTGCTAAAAGGTCAATAAAATGGAAATTGATGTTGGAAACCTGGGCAATAGCCCAACCATGTGGATAGGTCCTAAATATTGGCAAGGGTAGGGAAAACTCCGCTTCACTTGTGGGACCAGTGGGCTCTTCTCTCAGTAAGTGGAGACTATATGAGGACGAAGAAAAGCAGATGAGATTTCTGCTGGCAGCTATGGGGGCACGAAAAGATCTGGGCCAAGAGATGCACATTTAGCTTCACTCCTGGGAAAATACACTTGAAAAATCTTAAAGGCAGTGAAATAATAAACTGTAACTTTTTTCCTTTATTTAGAAATGATGGGGTGCAGAGTAATACATCTTTTGCCATGTCTATTATGCAACTATTGAATCACTTTTGCTTATACATTCATCAAAATTCATGTATTTTACAGAATTGTGTAAACTAAAGAAAAGAAGACATGAAAAAAGTAGGAATTTTAATTAGTATGTAATAAAATCATATGCAATCATAAGTTATATTATCATCATTTTTCTCCTATCCTATATTTTCCTCATGTATTCATATAGTTTTATCACATATTTTGATATTTGCTCTCTCCCTTTACCCTACATTCTTTCTCCTCCATCTCTTTCCTTCCCCAACCTCCACTTCCACCTGTTGATCTCCTCCTCCTCACGTCTTTCTATTCCACTTATATTTTCCTAAAATGTAACTTGTAAAAAGTTGATGACACCAGTGAAATTGATACAAATGTAATAATCCAAAAACTCAAATATGAACCTCTGAATTCATGCAAAGGCGGCTGGATAGTTATTTTAAAGCAGCCTGTCAAAAAAAAGTATTAAAAAAGCAAATAAACACTGCAAAATTGATCTTTGATGACTATAGTTTACTGAATGAACACATAGGATAAGTCAAATCATTCTCTCAAATTATATTTTTATCTTATAAATGAAAAAACTTGCCCTCCTCACAAACTTCTGTTAGAGCAAAGAAAACTTCTAATATCTAAGAGAAATGACAGGTATTTTAAGTCTAAAGTTTGATTAGAAATGTGATAAGATAGAAGTGGTTCTGAAGAACAATGGAGGGAATTTGAATGTACTCCCTCTGAACTCCAGAAATAGACATGCAAATCTGAAACTGTCTCTAACTGATTTAAAGAAGTTGAACAAACTTAATGTAATCATGTTGCAGATCAGGCAACTTTGAGGTGAATTAAAGAATGAAAATCATATGTGGAAGAGAAAAAGTTCAGAGAAAAAGAGGAAGAACACAAAAATCAAGGGCAAGGAAAATGATAATAAGAAAAATGCAGAACAAAGTTTCTCTTGACCTTGGACTTGATATAGATAGCCCTTCCTGACTCATCTCTTAGGGTAGGGGCAAGAAGTTGATATAGGAGCCAGTTAGATTTGACTCTATTTCTCTTTATCCACCACCATCCAATAGACCTATTCTTTTTTTAAAATTTTTTGATTTTTTGCAGTACTGGGGGTTGAACCCAGGGCCTCATGCTTGCATGCTTTGCAAGTAGTGTGCCACTGAGCTGCATCCCCAGCCCGTTTTTTTTTTTTTTTTTTTTCTTTTTGAGACAAAGTCTTGCTAAATTACGCAGACTGCCTCTGGTCTCAAACTTGTGATCCTCCTGCCTCTGCCTCCCGAGTCGCTGGGATTACAGGTGTACACCACTGCACCTAGCTAGCAGATCTATTCTTGAATGCTTCATCCAGTTGCCTTCTGCTTCTAATTTTATTTTCTGGCTATCTTGATCAGTTATACTATTTTCCTCTTTCTGGAATGTTCATGGTAGAAGATATGGCCTAGACTGCCAGACAACTGGATTGTGAGAGTAGAAGTGAAGACCATTCCATATCCCTATGACAGTCTGTACTCTTAAGTAAACTTTGAAGTTAATTCAGTTTCATACATGAAATCAAATGGCACCACTGCCGTAGATAATCATTATGAAGAAGTTATAGATTGTGTAGCCCAAATGTTTTCAGATGCATTAAACTGGACTCTCGATTTCCTTTATAAAACTCCTTCACTAACACTAACCATTCTGAAAGGGTGAGGGCTATATAGGAGATATCTATCTATCTGCAGCCATAGCCCTGTCGCATCCGATCCCATCAGGTCTAATTGTGCTCATGAGAAATCTGTACATAAACCAGGAGGCAGTTGTTCGAATAGAACAAGGAAACACTGCGTGGTTTAAAGTTGAGAAAGGTGTGCATCAGGGCTGTATACTTTCACCATATTTCTTCAATTTTTTTGCTGAGCAAATAATCGGAGAAGCTGGACTTTATGAGGAAGAACATGGCATCAAGATTGGAGGAAGACTCATTAACAGCCTCTGTTATGCAGATGACATAACTCTGCTTACTGAAAGTGAAGAGGATTTAAAACATTTGCTGATGAAGATCAAAGATCATAACCTTCAATATGGGTTATGACTAAACATCACCAAAACAAAAATCCTTACCACTGGGTCAGCACGCAACTTCACAATAAATGGAGAAAAGATTGAGGTTGTCCAAGATTTTGCTTTGCTTGACTCTATAATCAACACCCACAGAAGCAGCAGTCAGGAAATCAAAAGACGCATTTCTCTAGGAAAAACTGTGGCAAAGATCTCTTTAGAGTGTTGAAAAGCAAAGATGTCACATTGAAGACGAAGGTGCATCTGACTCATGCCATGGTATTTTCAGTGGCATCATATGGTTGTGAAAGCTGGACATTGAACAAGAGAGACAGAAGAAGAATTGATGCTTTTGAATTGTGGTGCTGGAGACATCTATTGAATATACCATGGACTGCCAAATGAACCAACAAATCTGTCCTAGAAGAAGTACAACCAGAGTGCTCCTTGGAAGCAAGAATGGCCAGACTGTGTCTTACATATTTCAGACATCAGGAGAGATCAATCCCTGGAGAAGGACATCATGTTTGGGAGATTGGCAGGTCAACGCAAAAGAAGAAAACCCTCCACCAGATGGATTGACACAGTGTCTGCAACAATGATCTTAAACATAAATAAGATCATTTACCTGGCACAGAATCGGCAATTGTTTTGATCTGCTGTACATAGTGTTGCTATGAGTTGGACTTGACTTGACAGCACCTAACAACAACAACAACAATCCTTGGACAACTCTTGCAGGGCATGTATCATATCTTATACTATTGGTAAAATAGTTTCTGTCTCTAGAAGTATATATGCCTGCAGCTGTAGCCCTGTGGCAGCCGATCCCGTCAGATCTCGGAAGCTAAGTAGGGTCAGGCCTGATTAGTACCTGGATGGGAGACCGCCTGGGAACACCAGAAGCTGTAGGCTTGGGAGAAGGACCTGGCAATCCCCTCCCAAAAATCAATCTGCCATTGAAAACCCTATGAACAGCAGAGAAGCACTGACAATAGTGTTTCCCCTGTTGGACAGAGGGTCGCTATGAGTCAGATACTGACTCGACGGCACCTAACAACAACAACAACAACAACTATCTATCTATCTATCTATCCATCATCTATCTATCTATCATCTTTTTATCTGCCTATCTATCTCTCTTCCTCAGCTGAAGAAACCTAGAATAAATGGTTTATGTCTGCTCTGACCTAGGGAAGCCCCATGTATTCATCTTAGACGTCATCCTTCCTGACACCATCTTAGCCAAGTTCTCTTGCCTGCACTTCTATGTTGGTTTTGTAATGAGAACTTTATTTCTCCCTGGTAATGAAACAGTTAAATTAAAAAGCAGGGCCTGGGGATGGGATGTCACTAAGCTAAACATTACCAAGATAATGATTGCACCCCTGAGTTTCAACTAAGTTACTAAGAGATCACCAAGTGTACTTTTTCAAGAAGGATACTATTTTTCAACAGATGACAAATCTAACAATTGCTGATTGGTTAGTCTTTAAGTTAAAATAGAGGAGTAACTACTCCTTCAATCTGATTGGGCCAGCCCACAGGTACCCCTAACAACCAACTCATCCCATGTAACACATGCCATGGAAAATAACTCTAAAACCCCTAGACAACTGCCCCAATTCACTTATCCATTTTTGGAATTCCCTCCATGCTATGGAGGATTTCTTCTCTATGCCTTTAAATAAAAATTAGCTTTTGCTTCCCTTGTATGAGTTATTCCTGGGCAGCAAGTCCAAAAGCGCAGAACTTGGCTATTCCTACTCCAGCTCTGGTGACATTTCTTGGGAGCTTATACAACAATAAAGCTGGTATATCATCCAGATGTTTTATAATCTTACAGAGGCTCTGACTTTCAAGCTACCTTTTGCCTCTTTTGACTTGGTTCTATAAAGTGGAATGCATAAGTTATTATTCTCATACATGCCTTTCAAAGTTCTATAAGAAATGGACAGTGTATTCAAGACTCCATTGTAGCCTACTGTTTGAAAATAAGAGCTGCCTGTGGACAAGTCCTAGGTCAATGGTTCTCCACTCTACACCTTAAAAGTATATGTGGAGATTTAAAACCACAGAGTCTGTCACTTTGTCATGCTATGGGGGGCTTGTGTGTTGCTGTGATGATGAAGGCTCTGCTACCAGTATTACAGATACTGGCAGAAAAACAGGATGGGCAGGTTTTAGCTGAGATTCTAGACTAAGGCAAACTATAGAACAGGACCCAACAGCCTTAACTAATTGGCCATTGAAGGCCTTATGAATAGCAGAAAAACATATCAGATATAGTGCCAGAAAATGAGCACCCCAGGTTGGAATGCACTCAAAAGACAACTGGGCAAGAGTTGCTTCCTCTAAGTAGAGTCCACCTTAATAATGGAAATCGAGTAAAGCCCCAGGAACCTCCATTTGCTGATGTGGCACAACTAAAAATGAGGAGGGACAACTGTAAACATCTATTAATAATTGGTATGTGGAGTGTATATAATTTGAATCTGGGAAAATTAGAAATTGTCAAAAGGGAAAAGCAGTACATAAACATCAACATTATAAGCATCACTGAGCTAAAATAAACTGGTGTAGGCCATTTTGAATCACAATCGTATGGTTTACTCTTCCAGGAATGACAGATTAAAGAGAAATGTGTTGCATTCATCATCAAAAAAGACATCTCAAGATCTGTCATGAAATACAATACTGTCAGTGATGGAATAATATTCATACACATAAAGAAAGGTCAGTTAATATGACCATTATTCAAATTTATGCACTCACCACTAAGGCTGCAAAAGAAGATAGAGAATATTTTTACCAGTTTCTGCAATCCAAAATAGATTGAACATACAATCAGGATGTACTGATAATTAATGGTGACTAGAATGCAAAAGTTGGAAACAAAGAAAAAGGCTCAGTAATTGGAAAATATGGCCTTGGTGACAGAAACAGTGCTAGAGATTGCATGTTGATAAAATTTTGCTAAAGATCATTCAAAAGTAGTTTCAGCTATATATAGAAATAGAGCTGTTAGAAATTCAAGGTGGACTCAAAAGAAGGAATGGAACCAGGGACATGATTGCAGATGTCAGGTGAATATTAGCTGAAAGCAAAAACAAACCAAAACAAAACAAAACCACATACATGTCTATCTGTTTTATTTGCTATGCAAAGGCATTTGACTATGTGGATCGTAGCAAATTATGGACAACATTGCAAAGAATGTGAATATCAGAGCACATAATTTTACTCCGAGGAAATCTGTCTGTACATGGACCAGGAGGCAGATGTTCAAACAGAATAAAGAAGCACTGCCTGGTTTAAAATCAAGAAAGGTATGTGTCAGGGATGTGTCCTTTCACCATACCTCTTCAGTCTCTTTGTGGAGCAAATAATCCAAGAAGCTAGACTTTATGAAGAATGTGGAAGCAGCATTGGAGGAATTCTCATTAACAACCTGCAATATGCAGATGATGCAACTCTGGTGAAAGTGAAGAGGATTTGAAACATTCATTGATGAACATCAAAGAACACAAATTTCAGGGTGGATTTTGTCTCAACATCATCAAAACAAAAATCCTTACAACTGGGTCAGTTTGCAGATTCATGATTCATCAGAAGAGATTGGGACTGTCCAAGATTTTGCTTTCCTTGGTTCTACAATCAACACCCATAGAAGCAGCAATCAAGAAATCAAAAGACACATTGCATTGGGAAAACCTGTTGCAAATGACCTCTTTAAAGTGTTGAAAAGTAAAGGTGTCACATTGAAGACAAAGGTGCACTTGTATGGAATTTTCAGGTGCATCATGTGCTTGTGAAAGTTGGACATTGAATAAAGGGTATAGAAAAAGAATTGATGTTTTTGAATTCTGGTGCTGAGATAAATAGAGATAAATATTTAATATGTCATGGAATACCAAAAGAACCAACAACAGACCTGTTCCAGAAGAAGTGCAACTAGAGTGCTCCTTGGAAGCAAGATTGGCTAGATTATGTCTTATGGATTTTTGACATGTTGTCAAAAGGGGCCAGTCCCTGGAGGAGGAGGTCATGTTTGGGAGACTGGTGGATCAATAAAAAAAAAGGAAGACTCTCAACTGTATGGATTGACACAGTGTCTACAAAAAATGTTCTTAAACATAAAAAAGAGTGTACATGGCACAGAATCAAGGAGTGTTTCATTCTGTTGTACATAGGTCACTATGAGTTGGACTTGACTCAACAGCACCTAACTACAACAACAATAGGCACCTCATCTCCCACCCCATGCAAATTAATTAGAATCATCAGTGCCATTTGTTGCTAAAACTCCTCAAATGATCCTAATGTGATCCTAAATACAAGAATTATTGCCTTTTAAATAGAATTAGAATCCCAAATAATGATTAAGTTTATTCAAGTTCACCATTTCTGCAGAAATCCAGATTCTAGAAACCATTCTCACTGGGGTTACCTGTAGTTATGTTATTTTACTGAACCCTGGTGTTTCCACACAAGCTTTCTCTACAGCCTTGCCATGTGGAAGCCAAGACAGGGTACGTATCATGCAAGGACATCATGCAAGAAAGGATACTGCATCATTTTTCTGTTATTGTCTCAACAGTCTCTAGGAGGAAAGAAATATAGAGAAAGTATATGTGGATAATACCTTTTCAGCTTTATAAAAGTATCAGAATCCATACCTTATGTACTTCCATCCAATGTAAAGCAGGACAAATAATACCCATCCTCAGAGATGTGTTTTTCTCTTGCTGTGAAAACTGTTAAACCAGGATGGCTGTTACAATTTTTTCTACTTTAGAATCAGAGACAACTCAGTTCTGATTTCCTGTTCATGCTGATTTATTTACATTGATTCCTGACTTCTGCTACCTATAAAGAAGTTGTATATGGGCATTTGGAATTCTGATGTGGTAAAGCTTTAGAATATTCTGGAAGAGATACCTTCACCAAATAAGGAAAATGATGAGGTTCCTCATTTTATTTAATTGGAATAAACTGAAAAAAATATTTTAAAGTAATTTTATTTCTAGAAATAAGAGTTCCAGTGTGATCATTATCTCAATAGAGGAATTCAACTTACTCTTCATAAGTCCATCAAGAAATATCCAAGAGCTGATGCAAAGGGCTACAGTACTTTTAGTGAAAAGGTTACTCCAAATAACACTCTTAATTTCTTCAAGGAAAAATAAAGTAGAAATGATGCATCCTCACATTAATTGTAATGATCCTGGTAAAAAGACAAAATAGTTGATTTGTGTTGATAAGTAGAAATTTGAAAGAAAACAAATGTCATCCAGTTGCCTTTTATTAGAGTTTAATGGAATTGCTTCTGGTTAAACAATAACCTGGGATACAGCTCTGACAAGCCACTTGAGTGAAACTAAGAAAACCATCTAACTTTAAATGAGTAAAATAATGGCACATATCCTACAAGAAAATCAAATTTAAACATTAGGTACTTTTTCAGATGGTATCTGGCCAGGAGGACCTGAGGCAGGAAGTCAAAACTAAAAACAAGACCCACAATCTGCCATTCCAAT
Organism: Pedetes capensis; assembly: GCA_007922755.1. Lineage (NCBI taxonomy): Eukaryota > Metazoa > Chordata > Mammalia > Rodentia > Pedetidae > Pedetes > Pedetes capensis. The sequence continues at coordinate 54,911 of VMDO01007800.1, forward strand.
TCTGAAGAAATTTTCCTTAATTATAATAACTTCTAGACTGACCTAGAAGCCAGCTTCTGAGCAGAAGCCACTCTGCCTCCCTGATTGTTTATGAAGTGAATGAATTTAATAAGGGAATGAATAATGAGGCAAAAAGAAAGAACAAAGGCAAATTACCTAGGCAAATTAGCAATATCAATTAAATGTCTTAATTCTTCCTTTTGAGTGAGTAATTTCACTTTAGGAATCTTTTCTAAGGAAATCATTAGGACACAGAAACTTATATGAAATATATTCATAACAACAGTACTCAATATTAAAACATTAGAATATTAGATTAAATCTAAATGCTTAATAATATGAGGATAGCTAGATGGTTATACAAGTATATGATCATGCTTCTGAAGGCCATACAATGTCATTATAATGTTCTAATTTTCTGCTACATGGAAAAAATGAATGTATATACACATTTTCTGATAATTATGGAAATAAGTGACCTTTTTATCATTCTTCCAATAAAGGATTAAAAAAATAAATATACTGAGTTTTTGAACAATGGAAATGATTATTTTTGTATTTTTTACAATTCTACTTTTATATGAGAAAAACTGGAGATATTAATTTTAAGAAGCTATCTTATATCTCGAGATTGTAGATCATGATATAATGCAAAGTGGTGGCTGATATGATTCAATCAAAAAGTGTTTCCTATATGACACTAAGTGTGGAACTGCAGATGGTATTAAGGCATCTTCAGAGAGAGGGGCAGAGAGCTTGCTGCCTCATTACAACAATACTAAAGTCTATTTAATGCACACTATGTCATGAGACCTGATTGAAGATTTGGGGAGGTACACAGGAGATTGTAGTATATGGGTCAGTATAGGCAGAATGGCTTCAAAGATGATGAAGCTGACAGACATGCAGTTTTCCACAAAGAACAAAGAGTTTAAGGGAAGGCAAGCAGTAGAACTTGAAATGAGCATCAAGTGTTTAAGGAAAGAAAGAGAAGATGGACCTGAGTGAAGTGAATGTGCCATGTTCGTGAACAATGAAAAATATGCTTCAATGATTTCAAGGAAATCTGATTTTGTGCAGGGTGATGAGATGAGAAGAGAACTGATAGGAGTAAGTATGTTCCATGTTAGACTGAAATAAGTAAGATGACTAATCCAGTCTTTGAAGTTACCTAGGAATTGAGGGTCAGGAGAATAAATGAGCTAAACTGATAAAAGTGAGGTCTGCTCAAATGTTGATAGGGAAGCTATGAAGAGTCACTGTCAAATGGCTGTTGGGAACAAAGACAATCTGCAAGAGAAAAACGGGAAGGATAAAGGAAAAGAATGTCTTTCACATTGTGAGTTAGAAGACAAGAGGCAAAGAAAAATAGAAATCTACCAGGCAAACACATGAGGAAATGTATATTTGGCTATGGTGCACAAAAATTCAAACTACTGGAGTGACTCAACTCATTCATCTGAGTGCCTACCTGCTTAAATGTGGAAACCATATTGCTGCTTAAAAGTGGAAATTGTAATTGACTGAATGGCATGCTGTGTTGTGTTGGCTGTGTTTTGTTGACATCAACTGTGAAAATAGGATTTTACCTACAAAGAAAATTTGACTGCTTAAGATATTTTGATATTTTTTCTCAAAAAAGAATAAACTATGAACTTTCCTTTTTTCCCCTGTACTAAGGGGCTGAACTGAGGGCCTTATGCACACTTTGCAACTACTCTACCACTGAGCTGCATCCCCAGCAAGATTTTTTATCTTGAGATGGGGTCTTGCTAAGTTACTCAGGCTGTCTCTAGCCTCAAACTTGCGATCTTCCTGCCTCTGCCTCCCAAGGTGCTAGGATTACAGGTGTGCAACACTGCATCTGGCCTCAAAGTTTTCTTAAGACCTTCCAAGTATTCATAGTGATAAGTGAACAGGCAGAATTTTGAAAGAAAAATCTTTGAAAGAATTACCAAAATGTGTTATTGGCATTATTGAGAAAGGGAAGGACATATTGTTAAAGACCTAAGTGTATTACATAGAAATATGATTTGTCTTGATCTATGATGCCCCAAAGAAAACAGGACTTGTTAATGAAATATGAAATTCTTAAGAAAAAAACAAGAAAACCAATGCATTGAAATGGGATAGAAAGCAAGTGTGATGCTAGAGGGATAAAAGAGCTGCAGTGAGTGGGTCCTGACTCCTTTATGACTGTCCAGCTCTTGCAGTAGAGAGTTCCAGGGGTCTTGGGAAATTGAAGTCTGGATCAATGTTACCATCTGCCCAAGCTTAGTTTGGGCAAGTTGTTAATTTATTACCTAGGGTCATACATTGATTCCTAGATTAAAGGATTAAAATGTAAATGTAAGTACTATGATCCAGCTACCAGAGTCACAAGGTGAAGAAAATGGGACTCTAACTTTTAATTTAATTATGCGATCTATTTAAGATGTTTATCTATGGGGTTGTCATGTCAAATGTAGTAAGCATTTCTAAAAAATTTGAGGAAGTCAAATCCTATGAAGAGATCTACATTATGAAAAAGGTTAATGTCCATTGAGAATCCTTTTAAAAAATCATGTTATTGTGGTTAGAGATACTAAATTAGACAGCCAGAGTCTAGATGAAGGGGATTTATGTCTGTTCATTGTCCTATACTTGCAATTTTGTGAAGGTTTTATACGTTTTGAAAAAAACTCAAGAGAAAAGACCTAGACTTTGTTTGTATAGGAACAGACTATTTCTTGGATGATACAGAAGAAATTGCTAACACTGTTTACCTCTGCGAAGAACAAATAAGGAGTGACAGGAGGATGGTTTTCACTGTAACCATTTTTGTTTTTTGTGTATGATATTGTAATTAAGTGTATTAAAATTTAAACATAAATTCTAAGAATAAATAAAATAAATTTAAAAAATCATGGTGGGTCCAACTGAGACAAAGTTAATAATACCTAAAATGATGTTTGGAAAAGAAGTGAACACAAAAACTTTCTCAGTAAAAAAAAAATGTATGCAAATTACATTATAAGAAAATTAATCAACTATAATCAGTAAGATAAAATAGAAAGATAAAAACTTTCCTAATACTCTTCAAATTAAATAACTAAGCTAATTAAAACAAGTATAAAAAAGCACAGAAATTAGGTAAAGAACTATTGTATTTCTCTTGGGTTTTCTTCTTAGAGAGAAAGTTGCATAATTTCTTTTCTTTTCTTTTCTTTTCTTTTTTTTTTTTTTTTGCGGTACTGGGGGTTGAAACCAGGGCCTCGCGCCTGCATGCTCTGCAAGTGCTGGACCACTGAGCTGTGCCTCAGCCCATTTTTTTTTTTTTTTTTTACTTTTTGAGAAAGGGTCTCGAACTTGCGATCCTTCCACCTCCGCCTCCTGAGCCGCTGGGATCACCATGCCTGGCAAAGCAGCATAATTTCTTGATGTTGTAAAACACCATGAGAAACTATTGTGATCACAAATAATAGTAATTGGTCATGATAATGACGGCCATTGATGTCAGTATTAACTGATGTGATATGTACAAAGATAGGGAGTACCCCTGAAGATAAACTGTTATTGAACTCCTGGAATAACTTGCTAATGAGTGTATGGGTTTAAGAACAAGTTTATTACCAAGTACATTTTTAGGGAGAGCATTTTCTACTAATAGTTAGCACTCATTCAAACTGATCTGAAGAACATCAATAAAGAACTATAACACCTCTGCAAAATGATGCATTTATAGACTTTGAACATACATGACCCAATTAGCTAAGGCAGTAAGATGTTGCCTAGAGTGACAGGCACTAATTACAGTCCTTATAGAACTGGAAAGAGCTTTAGAAAGGAATCTTTGCCAAGTCCCTCACTTAAGCTATGCCCAGACAGTTGTCACTTGCCCAAGGTCATATTATTAACTGATAGGTGAGCCAATACTAGAATCTTAGGCTCCAGAGAAATCTTTGATGGACAGTTCTTCTGACATGATTCACCCTTCCTTGATAGCCCTACTTTACCCTACCTGGAATCCAAGATACTATAGGGTCCAGGTAGAAAAATAACCAAAACAAGAGGATATTGGTGAAAAAAAAAGCAAGTGTGAGAGAATGACAATTTAAAAAGTGATTGAAGGGTAATGTTGTTGTTGTTAGGTGCTATTGAGTCATGTCCAACTCATAGCAACCTTCATGGGTTTTCAGTGGCTGATTGTTTTGGGATTGCCTGTGAGTGGATTGCCACATCCTTCTCCCATTTTTGTGGTGCTGGGAATCGAACCCAGGACCTCAGAGACTGCAGAGTAGTGGTCTACCTACTGAGCTAAATCCCAGCCTGAAGGGTAATATGTGTATGTAAATGTTTCTATTAAGATTAACAGTTTAAAATTAAATACTGAAGGATACATTTAAGTTATGTGATTTATGACCACACCTCTCTAAGATATTAAGAATAGAGTGGTGACTTAATAAAATACTCTTTATCATCACCAACATCACCATCATTGTGTCATCAGTATTGTTTGATAAATAATAATATGCCTGACATAATATTAGACATTTTACAAACATTATATCCTTGGATCTTTAAAATATATATATATATATATATATATATATATATATATATATATTATCAAATACTTGTCTCAAAAAGTGAACAAATTTACTTAAGGAGTATATAATTACTAGGTAATGTCAATAATCCTGATATTTTCTGATCTGCAAACCTGTGTTCTAATGACTAGTTGCATCAGCCCACAACCATTCTCACCAATGTCCAAATATAAATAAAAACAGTGGTATAATATGCCATTCTTGCTTCATACTTTCAGGTAAATATTTTTATATTGAGTAGCATTCTAGGAAAACATTCTCACCTTCTCCACTATGCCTTGCAAGACTTCATACAAAAGGTACACTATGCATCCAGAAAATGCTAGGTGATGTGTGACAGGGGAGCACTTCTTGGCAGCACAGAATGGTCTGATTTTGTGAAGTGGAATGCTCAGTTCACCTCTTACAAAATCTGTTCCCCTTGGCTCTAGATGCATGTAGATTATGAATAAATGATTGATAATTTTCAGAAGTCAGATTTTCTGGATTTTTAGAAAAATATTTCAGAAGAATTGTAAATGCTGCTGCTCAAATGTTTTGTTTTATACAAAGTTATTATTCTATACATGTTCTATACATGCTACATTCCTGAATTTCAGCTATATGTTTTTCAAGTATTTTAATAGGTATCTTAATGATCTGAAGTGAATGGCTGGGCTTGTATTCCTGGGGCATACCCAAGGCATGTGGGATTCCTCTCTCAGTTGGGGCTTGACTTCTTATAAATTAACATTCTTCCATTCAGAAGGTATTTATAAATGCCTACCATGTGTCACAGTGTTGTTGTTTTTAGGTGCCTTGTAGTCACATCCCACTCATAGTGACCTTATGTACAACAGAATGAAACACTCATTGACACTGTGCCATACACATTATCTTTTTATGTTTAAGCCCATTGTTACAGACACTATGTCAATCCATCTAGTCGAAGATTTTTTTTCATTCACCCACCACTCTCCCAAGTATGATGTCTTCTCCAGAGATTGGCACCTCCTAACATGTCCAAAATATGTAAGACACAGTCCAGCCATCTTTGCTTCCAAGGAGCACTCTGGTTGCATTTCTTCTAGGATAGATCTTTTGGTTCTTTTGACAGTCAATGGTATATTCAACATTTATTACTAGCACCATAATTCAAAAGCATTAGCTCTTTCCCTTTCTCCCTTATTCAATGTCCAGTTTTCACAACTATATGATGTGACTAAAAATACCATAACATGAATAAAGCACAATTTCATCTTCATCTTTACTTTCCAACACTTTAAAGAGGTTTTGCCACAGATTTTCCCAATGCAATCCATCTTTTGATTTACTAACTGCTATATCCATGGGTGTTGATTGTAGAACAAAATAAAACAAAATCTTAGACACCTCAATTTTTTCCCCATTTATCATGAAATTCCTTACCAATGCAGTGGAAAGGACTTTTGTTTCCTTGATGCTGAGGTATAATCTATACTGAAGGTTGTGTTCTTTGATCTTCATCAGTAAATGCTTCAAATCCTCTTCACTTTCAGCAAAGTTGTGTCATCTGCATAACTCAGGTTCTTTATGAGTCTTCCTCCAATTCTGCTGCCATGTTCTTCTTCATGAAGTCCAGGTTTTGGATTATTTGTTGAACATAGAGATTGAAGAGGTATTGTGAAAGGATGCATCCCTGATGCATACCTTTCCTGACTTTAAACCAATCACTAATTTCTTGTTCTGTTCAATCAACTGCCTTCTGGTTGGTGAACAGATTCCTCATGAGTACAATTAACTTTTCTGGTATTAGCATTCTTCATAATGTTATCCATAATTTGTTGTGATACTTATAGTCAAATGCCTTTGCATAGTCAGTAAAACATAGATAGACATCTTTCTGGTATTCTTTGCTTTTGGTCAATATCCATCTGACACCAGCAATGATGTCCTTGGTTCCATGTCTTCTTCTGAATCCAGCTTGACTTTTCAGCAATTCTGTCAATATACTGCTGCAATCACTCTTCAATAATCTTTGGCAAAATTTTACTTATGTGTGACAGCAATAAAATTGTTTAATAATTACCACATTCAGCTGGATCTCCCATCTTAAGAATAGTCACAAATATGGATCTTTTCCAGTTAGCTGGCCAGGTAGCTGTTTTCCAAGTCTCTTGACATGAACAAATGAGAACCTTCAGTGCTGCATCTCTTTGTTGAAATATCTCAATTGTTATTCCACTAATTCCTGGAGACTAGTGTTTCACCAATGCCTTCAAGGCAGCTTCCATTTCATCCTTCATTGGTTCCTGATCACATGCAAACTCTTGAAATGGTTGGCCATCCACTAGTTCTTTCTGGCATAATGCCTCTGTGTGTTCTTTCTTTGTTCTTTTGATGTTTCCTGAGTCATTTACAGTCATATTTTCCCTGTAGAATCCTTCACTATTGACATTCAAGGCTTGGATTTTTCTTCAATTCATTATGCTTGAGAAAAACAGAACATGTTCTTCCCTTTTGGTTTTCTATCTCCAGCGTATGTACATGTCATTATAATATTTGATGTTGTCTTCTTGAGCTGCCCTTTCAAATCTTCTGTTTAATTCTTTAACTTCATCATCTCTTCCTTTTATTTAAGCCAATGGATGCTCAAGGGCAAATTTCAGCATCTCTTTTGACATGTAATTTGGTCTTTTCTTTTTTATCCCCCAACTTTTTAATATAGAAGTCAATAAAGACATATGCACAATCAGGGAATTTTCAGTCTAATAAAAAGTCAGGTGTGGAACAAATAAACACAAGAACAAATACTTAAACACAAGTTGTGCTAGGTGTTATAAAGCAAACAGCAATACAATGAATAATAAAAGAGCACCTGGAGGAAATGTTTGAAGTGAGGTGGGCAGAAGTGTCTCTTAGATGGCTTCCTTCTGTTTCTTTACTCCTCTTAAAGGGTTTATTTTCCTCTGATGGAGGGTTGTGGGGATGAAAACACTGTACTGAGAGAAGTTGAGCAGTAACAGAGACAAAGTTGATTCAGTCTAAAGGAAAGAACATATTTTGGAACCCATACAGTTAAATAAACTATATATACAGGCTGGCCATTTATGATAGTGAAAAAATAAAAAGAATTAAAGCAAACATTATAACTCCAAAAGAAAATTCAAAGATCTTTGCAACTAGTGATAATGAAGAAAAACTGCATCATTGTGGTGTATCATGGGGAGAGTGGTAATGGTGTGTCTTTCATTAAGGAAGAGTCCTTTTATATTGCCATTAGTTGAAGATAGCTTTTAAAAGACTGGGTCTGGTGAACTCATTAGTATTTGTGTAATGTATGTTTTTTCCAAACTATATGCGTGTTTCTTCAACTTACAATAGAAAAAAAACTTTGCCATTCTAATATCTCAGGAAAAGAGAATAATGGAGAGTATGAATAAACTTTCTCACTGAAATAAAAGTCTATGTAGCTACTGTAGATTCTGCATTTCTGAAGCATCTACCAATGGAATATTCACCTAATTTATTATTATTTTTGTTTTTTGTTTTGTTTAGTTTTGAGACCAAGTTGTACTCTTAGCTCAGGCTGGCCTTGAACTTGTGATCCTCATGCCTTAGCCTCCCAAACATGCACCACCATGCCCATCTAATTTATTTTTCTTAAGGCCCAGCCTGATAGAATTATTTCAACTAGGAATCCTTGGTAAAATGGAGAGTGATTTTAAATCATAAAAATGAAATCAACCCTTTGACATTGTCTGGATTTTGTCTAAAAATAATACCTTTGAAGGTAGTAGCTACTTGTTAACTTTCCGTCTCTCCATAAGATAAAGTGTCAGTACAACGTTAGCACTTCCAAATGTTATGAAATGAAAAAGAAGTTATCTGTACCTATAAAGGGGACATTGACTTTAATTTAGAATTGCCTACTTGTAGTCCATTCATTCAGTAATTCATTCATTGAAATATATCTTATGCATCTGAGCAAAATTCAATTAAGTACCTAGTATAAGTTGGCAATTTTGTTAGGTGTTAGGGAGTACATCCTCCAGGTGTTTTTCAGCTTCTTGTGCTGTGGGGGCCTGCATGTTACTGAAAGCTAAGCCACCAGTATTTCAGATTCCAGTAGCAATACCCATGGGTGCACAAGTTTCAGCTGAGCTTCTAGACTAAGACAGACTATGAGAAAGACCTGATGGCCAACTACCCAAACTATTAGCCATTGAAAACCCTATAAGTAGCAGAGAAACATTGTTAAATGTAGTGCCAGAAAATGAGGCCCCCAGGCTGGAAGTCATTCAAGAAATGATGGGGAAAATTTGACTCCTCCAAACAGAGTTGACCTTAATGATGGGAATGGAGTAAAGCCCCTGGGACCTCCTTTGCCTGATGTGGCATGACTCAAAACAAGAAGAAACATAGTGCCTCCAACAATGGGCTCAAACATCAAAAGATTGTGTTAATGGCACAGTTTTGGGTAATGTTTCATTTTGTTGCTATGAATCAGATCCAACTCGATGGCACCTAACAACAAGGAGTACATAGGATTATATGTAGAATTAAAACCTGGAATGGCCTTTAAGAACTTCAAAGAACAAGAGGAAGGCAGCCAAGTAAATAGAAACACGTTCATAATGGCAAATAAATTGGAACTGACAGAGTTCAACTGTCAGGGAAGAATTTATTCAAGGCTCTTACAATAGGAGAGAGAGATTGGACTCAACTCACTGAACCAATAGTCAGGATCATTTTTAAACTCAGATGTGACTTAGTGGGAAGGGACAAGAGAGTGCTGGTGATGAAGTTGAGCAATGTATTCAGGCCATCCATGTTTGCTAATTGATGTGCATGGAAGTTAGGCACCTACCTCCCACAGAGAGTGGGGATAGGAGCACTTTCTTTCTAGACAATTACATTGCAAGGAGATGATACCCAAATGCTTGAGAAAAACAGTCCTGAGTTCAAAACTGGTAAGAGGCTGAGAGGTTTGTATTTCAGTGGGGTAGTGAAAAAATTTAATTTCTAATATTCTAAATTAAATGATCTAAAAAAAGGTCATGTGCCTATAGAGGGGGATATTACAGAAGAGTCAATAGAGAGTGATAAATGAAATGATGAAGTATTTGTCACAAGGAACACAAAGAAAGGTAAGTGTTAAACTACATTGGCAGGGTAAGTTAAGTTACCACAATCTGTTTCAAAATTAGAGGAAAAGGCAAAACGGCAAGTTCAAAAGAACAGAGAACTCTTATTACTTGGGATTATAACTCTGTTGCTTGTTGTACAGTGTGACTTGGATCAATCACGGTATGTTTGAGCTACTGTTTTTGTCTTTGATAGGGAAATGACTATCTGCCGTTCCTAATTCATAGTGGTGTGAATACTAAATGCAATAAGATAGATCTGAAATTCTGTTTAAATAGTATAATAGCAAAAAAATGCCATATTGAATTGTAGAATTTTTTACTAAGACTAAGGAAAATTTAAAGCAGAAAGTGGAATAATTATTCCTGTTGTTGTTGTTGTTAGGTGCCATCGAGTCGGTATCCGACTCATAGCGTCCCTCTGTACAACAGGGGAAACACTATTTTCAGTGCTTCTCTGCTGTTCATAGGGTTTTCAATGGCAGATTGATTTTTGGGAGGGGGTTGCCAGGTCCTTCTCCCAAGCCTACAGCATCTGGTGTTCCCAGGCGGTCTCCCATCCAGGTACTAACCAGGCCCAACCCTGCTTAGCTTCCGAGATCTGACGGGATCCGACGCCACAGGGCTACCGCTTCAGGCAACGAAAACTTTGAAGGCCGAAGTGGAGAAGGGTTCCATGTGAACAGCAGTTCAACATGGGTCAGTCGGTCCTGAGAGTTACTCCTAGAAAGCTCTAAATCCAGTCAGTTTATTTATTGGTTGATTTACTTATTCACTTATTTATATTGCAGTACTGGTAAGTTGAACCCAGGGCTTTGAATGTGCTTTTGCAAGTGCTCTGCTGTTGAGCTTCCCCCACAGCTTCTTTTTAACATTTTATTTTGAGACATGGTCTTGCTAAGTTACACAGGCCATCTCTGGCCTTAAAACTGAGATCCTCCTGCCTCTGCTGCCTAATTCTCTGGAATTACAGTCCTGTGCCACCAGCTCTGGCTAAATGCAGTTAGGTGGTTGTTGTTGTTGTTGTTGTTAGATACTGTGCAGTCAGTTCCAACTCATAACAACCCTATGTACAACAGAACCAAACACTCTCAGGCACTGTACTATGCCCAGCACTATTGTCAGTGTTCCTCTGCTATTCATAGGGTTTTCAATGACTGATTGTTTCGGGATTGTTTTGGAAGTCTACTACCAGGTCCTTCTTCTGCTTTTGCAGTTCTGGGAGATGAACCAGAGCTGAACCCAGGAACTTCAAGCGTGAAGAGCAAACACTCTACCAACTGAGCTAACCCCCAGCTCCAGCCCAGTTAATTTAGTAAATACACTTTTTTTTACAATTTTCAAATTGCTGGTAATTTTCTTTTGCTACAACTATTCCTGAACCCTCAAACTTTCTATTTGAAAAATGTGCCACATTATCTTATCAATCATATTCTACATATCAAAACCTTTGAAAAATGTCACAAAACAAAGTATTTTTAGGTGTGCATATTTTCTATCAAGAGATTCACATAAAATGTCCAGATGGTGTTTATTTTAGGAAAAAATGGTTTATATTAGAAAATATACATTTTTCTATAATATATATATAATTGATAAGTCAGAAAGAGAAAACATTATTTTGAAAAAAATCAGAAAGCAATTTTGTCATGTATAAAAATCAATTCTTATTTTAACCCTATGAATACAGATATTGAAAGAGAGTTACCTTTACAATAAAGGGTATCTAGTAAAGCCAATAGACAACAGCATACTTAACCTTGAAACACCAAAGCTACTTCCATTAACATCAGAAATGAGACTTGGAGGCACCAATACCACTATTAGCATTGTTCAGGGAGCAAGAGCCAAGCAATTGCAACAATCATCAGTTGCCAAATAAGTATAAATTAAGAGTTTCTACTGAAGATAAATTAGGAATAGAACTCTATGTTGTAGCCAAAAATCGTGGCAAAAATTTTTTAAATTTCACATTCTCAATAGCCTAACAATTCAATTATAAAAAAGAAACACATAGGAACTTTAAGAAACCAATTGCAAATCAATGATGGTGAAATTAAATAGCTAAACAGACATAATGTGTCTGTTAAAGACACATAAAGAGAAATAATGTGTTATTAAATGGGAAATTAAATGATGTAAAGATTGACATCATTGCATCAATTATTTTCACATTAACTCGTGGCTATGGCCTATTTCTAACCAGAATGAGGGGACTATTAAACTTGAGAATGTAGTTATAAAGTAATAAAGCAGTTATCAAGTAAAGTTATGAAAGAAGTGTGTGTTATCAAAATTATAACTCTGCATAATTGAATAAAGAAAAGATTAAAGATTATTTCTTCCATTTTTTCTTTCTTCCAGCCCCACACATTCTCCCACAGTGTTCAGACAAACAAGATAACTAAAGACATCTCAAGAAGGGCCGCCCCACAACAAAGTACAATGTGCTATATATAGATAACACTTAAAATAATATGTTACTGGCACAGACAATGGTACACTATAGTTTTTAAATATGGCTATGGCCAATGTTATAAATGGAGGATGATTAAATCATTCAGTGCCTGGGGGAGGGCTTGGCTCATTGTAAGCATAGAGTACTGACTGAATCAGAGTATATGCACTACATGGTGATAGAACAATTGTTACAAAACAAATACAGAGGACTTCTGTACACCACACACCAAAACTGCTTCAGATGGAATTAATAGTAAAACATAAGAAAATGTAACTCCAAAAACCAGGTGGAAATGAAGATTAAATACGGTTTCAGAATGAAGAACTTTCTAAACATAAAACTAGTAGAAGAAATGGCAGGGGAAAACTGATTGATCAGACTGAATAAAGATTACAAAAACTTTAAGGTCAAAACATTAAAATAAATAATAAGCTGAGATAAACAGTCAAAGCACATATATTAAATATGGCAATAACATCTTTCTATGTAAAGAGATGGGCTGGGATTTAGCTCAGTGGATAGAGCACTGCGCTGCAGTCTCTGAGGTCCCGAGTTCAGTTCCCAGCACTACAAAAATGGGAGAAGGGCCTGGCAATCCACTCCCAAGGCAATCCAGAAACAGTCAGCCATTGAAAACCCTATGAGGGTCACTATGAGTTGGATACCGACTCAACGGCACCTAACAACAACAACAACAACAACATGTAAAGAGATATACTATTAAACTCATTTTGAAAATTATAACACTAGTAGAAAATTCAAAAAAGGAAATAAAGTCAAAATTCAAAAATTATCTGTGACAGCAAATTTGTAAAAAGATGTTTCTTAGTGGTTTATAAGAAAAATAAAATTAATTCATGTATATTTATATATTTATGTTGTTGTTGTTAGGTGCCGTTGAGTCGTGTTCGACTCATAGTGGCCCTCATAGGGTTTTCAATGGCAGATTGTTTAGGGATTGCCTTAGGAATGGGTTGCCACGTCCTTCTCCCATTTTGGCGGTGCTGGGAATCAAACTTGGGACCTCAAAGGCTGCAGAGTGGCGCTCTACCAACTGAGCTAAATCCAAGCCCCATATATATTTATAATTTATTTTAAATTATCATATAATATAATGAATTTCATAATAGCATCTCCATATAATTGTTTATATTTTGCTTTTGTTCATACCCTCTCTACCCATTGTTTCTCCCTCCTCCCCTTCACTTTTCCTCTCCTCTTTACAGACAGTTCCCCTTTTATATTCATGTCTCATACATATATGTTTTGTTTTATTTTCTAATCTAGCTTCTGTATAAGAGAGAGAACATACAGTATTTGTCTTTCTGAGTCACTCAGCTAACATGATGATCATCAGTTCCATTCATTTCCCTGCAAATGACATAATTTCTTTTTTCTTTATGGTTGAATAAAATTCCATCTTTCTTTCTTTCCTTCCTTCCTTCCTTCCTTCCTTCCTTCCTTCTTCTTTCTCTCTTTCTGGTACTAGATGGCTGAATGCAGGGCCTTGCATATATTTTGCAAGTACTCTACCACTGAGCTGTACCCCCAGACCCTTTTTTATTTTTTATCTTGAGACAAAGTTTATCCAAGTTATGCAGGCTGCCTCTAGCCTTGAACTTGTGATTCTCCTGCCCCTGCCTCCAGTATCCCTGGGATTACAAATGCATGGCACTGTGCATAAACCTCATTTTCTCTATCCATTCATCACTTGATGGACATCTAGGCTGATTTCATGTCTTGGCTATTGTGAACTGTGCTGCAGTGAACATGGGAGTGCAGGTGTCTCTATGGTATATTGATTTATATTCCTTTGGGTATATGCCCAGGAGTGATATAGCTGGATCATATGGTAGTCCTACTTTTATCTTCCTGAGAAACCTCAATACTGATTTCCATAATGGCTATAGTAATTTGAATTCCCCTGAGCAGTGAATAAGTGTTCCTTCTCCTTATCTGCACCAGCATTTGTTTTGTTTGTTTTGTTGGTGCCAGCCACTCTGACTGGGGTAAGATGGAATCTCAAGGTAGTTTTGACTTGCATTTCCCTGATGATTAAGGATGTTGAACATTTTTTCATATATTTATTGGCCATTTGAACATATTCTCTTGACTACTGTCTGTTCAATTAATTTATCCATTTATTAATTGGATTTTTTGTGTTTCACTTTTTGAGTTCTATTTTATACAGGGGCTGCCAAAATGTGTATACCATTTAAGAGATGTTATCTATGCATTACTTTTCAAAGTTTATTTTAATTACAGTATCAATGTATAGTATGATGTTCACTCAAAAGATGGAATTAATCAAAAGAATGCTAGCAATACCAGTGCAACAGGCAAGATGGTCAAAGGAAATGAAAGGAGCGTGATTTTCGTTTGAGGAGTGCAAGACCATTTTGAAATGATATATGAAATTTGAAAATATTGTGGAAGTACAATGACAATAGGGTGTGAGTAGGCAACAGAACCTCCAACACATCTAACAATTACAGTGATTTTTGATAAGTTTGAGATTCATGGTACCATATAGATGAACAAAAGAGAAGGTTCAAGAGGCCTCACACAGCAGCAAGTCTCTCTTTTGCAGCTATAGTAACAAATTTAAACACCTTTTGTAACTACAGAAATCAAATGTTACGAGTATTCATCTTTTCTTATCAGTAGATATTGAATATTAGAATTTTAAAACGTTTTCTGTTTTAAAATGTATATACATTTTTGGTACCCTCTGTATATTCCAGATATTTATCCCTTGTCAGATGTATAGTTGGCAAACATTTTCTCCCTTTTCTGGGCTCTCTCTTTATTTTATTGTTTCCTCCCATATTAATGATTAGAAAGTAATGTAATATTTTATGCATGTAAGGCTATAGTAAAACAGAAGTTTCTCTTATACACTAAGAGTTCTGAACCAGTAGTTGGAAAATTATGTCAGAATTTATAAAGAACATTTGAATGAGCATATCCATGTATAGGAAAATTTCAAAATATTTGGATTTAGGGCTGGGCGTGGTGGTGCACGCCTGTAATCCCAGCGGCTCTGGAGGTGGAGGCGGGAGGATTGCAAGTTCGAGATCAGAGGCAGTCTGCGTAATTTAGCGAGACCCTGTCTCAAAAAGTAAAAAAATGGGCTGAGGTGCAGCTCAGTGGTCCAGCACTTGCAGAGCATGCAGGCGCAAGGCCCTGGGTTCAACCCCCCAGTACCGCAAAAAAAAAAAAAAAAAAAAAAAAAAAAATTGGATTTAGATAAGGTATATTTCACAAATATGAGAAAAGATATATAATTTATGGTACACCTAGAGGGTGAAACATAAAAGTTTCAAAAGTTGAGTTTTTAAGAAGTAGTAAATGAATGGAGAAATATTCACAATAGGGAGTGATACCCCCCCAAAAAAAAGTAGAATGCAACTTTTAGCATGGGAATATAATTTCATATGTTGTGAGAAGACATGTTCGAAATGCATTGAAATATTAATCTTGATTTTAGGTAGATTTTACTTCATTTCGTTTTATTCTAATTTGTTCTAAATTCTAAATGTTCTAATTTAAAAATTGTTGTTGTTAGGTGCTACTGAGTCTAGTTCGATTCATAGCGACCCTATGTCCAGCGGAATAAAACACTCCTCAGGCACACGATCTTATTTATATTTAAACCCATTGTTGCAGACATTGTCAATTCATCTGGTGGAGGGTTTTCCTTTTTTTTTCACTGACCTACCACTCTCCCAAACATGATTAGGATGTTCTAATTTCAAAATTTGGGCTGGGATTTAGCTCAGTTGATAGAGCTCTATTCCACAGTCTCTGAAGTCTCATGTTTGATTCCCAGCACCACAAAAATGGAAGAAGGATGTGGCACTCCACTCCTGAGCAGTCCAGAAACAATCAGGCATTGGAAACCCCATGAGGGTCGCTATGAATCATACAGGACTCCATGGCACCTAAGAACAACAACAACAATTTCAAAAATTACTACTAAATTTTATCTATAGAGAGTAAAAAGTGTTCTACCAAAACCAATGAGCTAAGACCTCCCAGTGTGTTTACAAATGTTTGCAGTCATATTAGTCCAAAAGCAATAATAAATATTCTGAAAATACTGAGAAGATATATAGATTATACCTATTATTTCAATAAACTTAACTCTAATCCCAACCCAGACATTAATTGTATTGCTCTATAAATAGCAAAGAAGACTGTATTTTTCAAGCTGACAACCATTTTGTTCATGGTACCAGAGTTTATGAAATATTATGTATAGTGTAATCTTAACATTTCAGACCATAAACTTTATACTAGGTTCTGAAAAACAATGAAAATTGTGCACTTTATGTCATATGTTAATTTGCTTATTCATTCATCTTTATTTACTTAAATATTTATTGTACATTAACTGAAGCAAAAGACATTACCAAAAGTCTTAAAGCATTAAATGATAATGATAATCTATCCTGAACTAAGTTCTGAGATCTAGAACTTTTATTTACTGAAAAAAGTAGTACAACCTATTTCCTATAATCTTTTAGTGAAATCTCTATCCCCTTTACTTTTATGTATTTATTTCCCCTTATCTTTTTATTAGGGATTACCATCATCTATTTCCTTATTTGTTAGTGCTTCAGTAAACTTGATTATTTTCTGTAGTATTCACTGACTGGCTGTAAATATAGTGGTAACTCAAATGAATGGAATTAACTCCATGTCTGATTCATATGCAATATTATTAATGATTGGGTATGTTTAATTTTAGATTATTTTTCTCTACTCATATATAATTTCTTTACAGGTATTGTCTGTTCAGTACTCTGTACTTTTTCTAAATATCTAGCTATGAAATTAAACTACTGAATATTTAATAATGTTTAAATATTAATATTCTTAGAGGGCAGGAATATATAAAACTGGGATTCATATTTTATTCCTTTAGATAATGATGGTGAAACAATAATCATTGCATCTCTTGAGTATGTAGATAGATAGTTTGCTTTAGAGGGCAAAACTAAGTGTCCATCAAATAGAGCTAACTGGAGGCCTGAATTGTTTTAAGATGTCAATACCATTCATATATTAGTGTTTGCTTGCTGGATTTCCTAAATTAAATAACTTTTTTTTTTCATTTACTCAATGAAGCAATTAGACACTACAATAGAATACGGGTAAAAATTTAAATTATAGTTTTTTAAAAAAATAAGAAGAATTGTGTAATTTAAGACAATCTTAATGAGGTGTCATGAAATAGATGGACAAAGAAAGAGCACAGACATAATGTTTTATGTAATTGGGTTAAAAGTAAGTACATATTACCGGGGTGAAAGAGATTTTGCCTGTTCTGCTAAAATGTAAGAGGATGGAAAGAATTGTGATTTAAGCCCACCTTATATAAATCAGTGTTTTCTGAATGGAGCCAAGCACACTATGGAAGGCAAAAGATAATACAACAAGGTATGAATTGATATTTATTCATTTTCAGAAAAAGGATTAAAAATTAAGCTCTATTGATATTTGAAATCTGAATTGGTACTGGAATCTTCACTGTTCCTCAGGTGATATTTCCTATGTCCTGAAGAATCCACGAGGTATTCCCAGGACAGAGAGGAGGTTGTACAACACCAGGAGGGTATTTGCCATCAATATGTTGCAATACCTTTAGTGTACACATGTCTCATTAGATGGCATTAAGGATTACATTGTCTAATCACTAAGCTTCTGCAAATGAACAAGAGATCAAAATTAGTCCTACAGTATCAATGTAGACTAATAGTATCTATAGTATCTATAAGTGCAAGCAATCAACTTTCCACCCTATTTCAAAAAAGAAAGGTTGAGCTGAAATTAAATTTCAGTTTCTATTATTATTTTTTTATTATTTACCAGTCATATTTCAAGGCATGATCATCAAAGAGCTAATCAGGTCTAATGAGAAAGAAATCTAAATTCTTTGAAATAAAAAATATTAAGAAACCATTTGAAATATAAATATATATGCACTATTTTTAACAATAAACCTCATCCCAGGCATATGCCAGACCTTGAAGTGTTGACTAAAAATAGTAGTGTTGTTGTTGTTAGGTGCCATAGAGTTGGGTTCATCTCATAGTGACCATTATAGGGTTTTCTAAGGCTGATTGTTTCATGGTTGCTTTGGGACTGCCATATCCTTCTCCCATTTTTGCAGTGCTAGGGATCAACCCCAGGTCCCCAGAGAGTGAAGAGCAATATTTTACCAACTGAGAAAAACCCTAGCTCAGAAATTGTTAGATGCCTTCAAATCAGGTTCAACTCATAGCAACCCTCATAAGATTTTCAATGGCTAACTTTCAGGAGTTGATTGCCACATCCTTCTTGCATTTTTGCAGGGCTGGGGATCGAACCTGGGCCCTCAGAGAGTGCAGAGAAGCACTCTACCAGCTCAGCTAAACCCCAGCCCACTGCCAGGTAATTATATATGTGTGTGTGTGTGTGTGTGTGTGTGTGTGTGTGTGAGCGTGCACATGTTTAGTATTTAAAGGAATGGGATGCATATAGCACTCTGGTCATGTACAATTGTTTATTTATTACTCATATTTATTTTAAATTAATTATCACTAGTATGGGTATGCCTGCAGCCATAGCCCTGTGGCATCCGATCCTGTCAGATCTCGGAAGCTAAGCAGGGTCAGGCCTGGTTAGTACCTGGATGGGAGACCGCCTGGGAACACCAGAAGCTGTAGGCTTGGGAGAAGGACCTGGCAACCCCCTCCCAAAAATCAATCTGCCATTGAAAACCCTATGAACAGCAGAGAAGCACTGAAAATAGTGTTTCCCCTGTTGTACAAAGGGTCGCTATGAGTTGGATACCGACTCGACAGCACCTAACAACAACAACAACTATGAGTACTGGTCAAAGAATTTTGGATACCACTGCTAGAAATAGTGAATTTAGGATTATCCTGAGCAAGCTGGTTTTGGCAAAATGGTAGATACCAATAGAGTCAGACCCAATTCCATGGCACCTAACAACAACAACAACAATGTCTTGTAGATATTTATTAATATTCATATCTGGTCATCAGATGAGAAATAGAGAAAGCCTACTACTAGTGATCATCAATTATTCACTGATCAGGACTCCAATATTGATAGAAATTTTATAATACCATGGAAGATAGTTTGGAAAGCCTAGTAGTGGTACTATATGCATCTGTAGGAAAAGATTCCCTAGGGCAGTTTTTTTTAAGTACTCAGGGCTGGGACCCAGGGCCTCACACATACTACACAAGTGTTCTTACCACTGAGCTGCACCCTCAGCCTCTACCTTTTTTTTTTTTTTTTTCTTTTTTGAGACAGGTCTTCCTAATGTGTACAGGATGCCTCTGCCCTTAAGCCTACAGTCCTCCTGCCTCAGCCTCCTGATTAGTTGGAATTACAGGCTGGCATCATAGTGGTGGACCCTAGGGCAGTTCTTATTAAGAACCCATTTGAAGGCTAAGTCTGATGCCCTACTTCTAAATGTACATTTTTTTTTTCTGTAGTAGATCAACATAGGTAAATGTCTGGGGTGTAGGTACAGGGTGCGCTTTTAAGTGGACTGAAAACATCTTCTTCTTTTTGTCCTTGTTAATGGGAAGATGGGTATCACAAGACATTTTGAAAGAGCAACCGTAGGAGACTCTGTCCCAGGCTTTGCCTTGCTTTGGTCCCTGGTTAATCACAAGAGGTGTGTTTGTCCCACAGTCTGTGCTCTCAGAAGAGAAACACCTCATCGATATGTTGCAGCACCTCTGGGGAGGCAAACACCTTGTTTCATCCTTGTCGTGGTTTGAACCCAAAAGATGCCCCAAAGGTCATGTGTTTTAATGTTAGGCCTTCAGCTACTGGCAATGTTTGTGGAGGCTGTGGAATGTTGGGAGGCAGGTTATAGCTTTGTAGAAGTGGCCTGCTGCAGACAGGCCTTTGGAGATTTCCTGAGACCTGTGGTTCAGGTCTCACCTCTTTACTTCCTGATGCCCAGATGCCTGCCCTGCTGACACACCTTCCCACCACTGTGGTCTAAAATCCCCGAACCATAAGCTGCCAATAAATCACTCCTTCTATAAGTTTGTCTCAATTGGGTATTTTGCTACAGAGACTACAAACTGATTTATATAATCCTAAATTGTTTGGTAAAGATATTTGAGGCTATTTCTGACATCCCCCCCCATAGCCATGATGAAACTTGGGTTTCCTGGTTGCTGCCTAATGAACTGACTTAGTGTTTCAAATGGGGATCACGTGAGGGAAAATCTGAGTCCTTCTGGTGTGAAATCGTGTGTTTTCTTGAGGGAAAAAATGATCAAAAGAAAAGATATCTTATTAAAACTAAGGAAAATTGCTTAATTATAGTCCTCAGGGAAATAAATGGAAATGGGTAGCTTTTTAAAATGCAAAGTAAAAATTAAATGTGATGCTACTATGTACCCTCCAGAAAGACAGAAATAAAAAAGATAGAAAGTACTAATGAATCATAATTCTTGCCCACTGTATGCTGTGGTCAGAATATGCCCTTTAAAATTCTATTTTGGAAAATGAATCTCTAATGCATCAGTGTTTCAAGGTGGGACTTTTTAGGTATTTGGGCCATGAAACCTCTTCTATATGAAGAGATCAATACTTTTATAAAAAGGGCTTGTGAGAGTGAGTTCATCCTTTTCTGCTCTTCTGCCATGTGAAGACACAGTAGTCATCCCTTTTGTCCTTTGCCTTCCCCCTTGTGCTGATATTATAGGAAATCCCTTATCAGATGCCAGTGACTGGAATATGGACTCCAAACTAGAAGCATAACAAATTTCCATAGTAAAATGGATGACTATACTATGTTGTTGTTGGTAGGTGCTATCGAGTCATGTCCAAATCATAGCTACCCTCCTAGGGTTTTCAATGGCTGATTATTTCAGGATTACCTCAGAAGTGGATTGTCATGTTCTTCTCCCATTTTTGTGGTGCTGGGAATCCAACTCGGGATGTCAGAGACTGCAGAGCAGCACTCTACCAACTGAGCTAATTCCCAGTATATACATAAAGTGGAATACCATGCAGCACTGAGAGGATAAATCTATACTGAACAACACTGATATATCTCAGAATAGAATATTGAATTAATGAAACAATGGACAAAAGAACCCATACTGTTTTAAGAAAAAATAAGATCAAGGGAAATATATTAGTCAGCTGTAATTACTATAGCAGAAAATCCAACCAAAAGAAGTTTATGGAGGAAAAGGTTTATTGGGAGTTCAGAGTTAGAGAATCAGTCTGTAATGGCAGCAAGGCTTTGTGGCATGGCAGGCAGCTGTGGGCATGGACATCATGACATCATGAGGCAGGAGGCAAAGAGAGTTCAGGAGGACCAGGGGTCCACTAAAAACCTTCAAAGGCCTGCTCCAGTGACTCATTTTCACCAAGACAGACCCTCTTAAAATTCCATAATCTCCAAAACCAGCACCACTACCTGGGATCAAGTCTTTAAACTCATTGTATTTGCAGGACTTTCAGGTTTAAACCATAACAAGAAATAACAGAAAAAAAAAGAGAGAGAGAGAGAGAGAGAAAGAATGCGAAATAACCCAGACTGTCAGAATTCAGGTCAATGGGAGGCTGAAAAGTACAGGAAGTCTTCTGGGTTGCTGCTAAGGTTTGGTTACCTGTTTAGGGTATTGATTTACATAGGAATAGTTTTTGAAATCAAGATGTACTGATAATTACTGGTGACTGGAATGCAAAAGTTGGAAACAAAGAAGGCTCAGTTGTTGGAAAATGTGACAGAAACAATGCTGGAGATTGCATAATAGAATTTTGTCAGACAATGATCTTTTCATGCCAAATACATTTTTTGCCAAATAAATGGCAACTATATACATGAAATTCACCAAATGGAACATACAGGAACAAAATTGACTACATTTGTGGAAAGAGACAGTAGAAAAGTTCCATATCATTCCCAGCATGTGATGATTGTGGATCAGACCATCAACTGCTCATATGCAAGTTCAAACTGAAACTGAAGAAAATTAGAAAAAGTATATGAAAGCCAAGTTTTGACCTTGAATACATCCCACCTGAGTTCAGAGACCACCTCAAGAATAGGTTTGATGCAATAGTTACTAATGAATGAAGACCAGATGATTTTTGGCATGACATCAAAGACATCATTCATGAGGAAAGCAAAAGGTTTTTTTGCAACACAGGAAAAAAAGAAAAGACCAAATATCATGTCAAAAAGAGACTCTGAAACTTCCCCTCAAGCAATATGCAGTTAAAGTAAAAGGAAGATGTGAAATTAAGAAACTAAACAGAATATTTCAAAAGGTAGCTCAAGAAGACAATATCAAATATTATAATGACTTGAGCAAAGAAGTAGAGATAGAAACCAAAAACAAAGAATATGATCTGTTTTTCTGAAGCATAAGGAATTGAAAAAAATTGAAGCCTCAAGTGGCAATATTGAAGGATTCTATAGGTAAAATATTAAATGACACAGAAAACATCAAAAAAGATGAAAGGAATACACAGAGTCATTAAACCAAAAGGAATTGGTGGATAACCAACCATTTCAGTATGTTGAATATGACCAAGAACCAGTGGTACTGAAGGACAAAATGGAAGCTGCCTTGAAGGAATTAGTGAAACACAAGGCTTTAGGAATTGATGGAATTCCAGTAGAGGTGTTTCAACACACAGATGCAGCAGTGTAGGTCATGACTTCTTTATGCCAAGAGATTTGGAAAACACCTACTGGAAGAGTTCCACATCTGTGCCTATTTCCAAGAAAAGAGATCCAACTGAATGTAGAAATTATCAAATGATATCATTAATATCACACACAAATAAAATTTTGCTAAAGATCACTCAAAAGTGACTGCAGCAGTACATAGACAGAGAACTATGGGAAAATCAATGGATTCAGAAAAGAATGTGGAACCAGGGACATCATTGTTGATGTCAGATGGATGTTAGCCTACATCAGAAAATACAAGAGAGGTGTCCATCTATGTTTTATTGACTATGCAAAGTCATTTTACTGTGTGGATCATTATAAATCATAGATAACTTTGCAAGGAATTGGAATACCATAGCACTTAATTATACTCATTAGGGATCTGTATATGGACTAGGAGGCAGTTATTCAAACGGATAAAGGAAATACTATCTGGTTAAAGTCAAGAATGGTATCTATTCAGGCTGTATCCTTTCACTGTACCTTTTCAATCTCTATGCTGAACACATAATCCGAGGAACTGGACTTTATGAAGAAGAATATACCATCATGATTGGAGGAAGATTCATTAACAATTTGCATTATGCATCTGGAAGAACATTGCTTGCTGACCTTTACAAAGCTAAGTGTTTACTGGTGAAGATCAAAGTACGCAGCCTTCAGTATGGATTGTGCCTCAACATCAACACAACAAAAATATTACAACTAGGTCAGTATGCAACTTCATGATAAATGGAGAAAAGGCTGAGGATGTCCAAGATTTTGCTTTACTTGGTTCTACAATCAACACTCATGGAAGTAGCAGTCAAGAAATCAAAAGATGCATTGCATTGGGAAAAGCTATTGCAAAAGACCTCTTTCAAGTGTTGAAAAGTAAAGATGGCATTTTGAAGATGAAGGTGCACCTGACTCATGCTATCGTATTTTCAGTTGTATCATACAGTTGTGGAAGTTGGACATTGTATAATGGAGACAGGAAAAGAATTGATGGTTTTGAATTATGGTGCTGGAGACAAATACTGAATATACCACGGACTGCAGAAAGAACCATCAGATTCATTTTAGAAGTGTAACCAGATGCTCATCAGAAGCAAAAATGGCTAGACTGCACATTACATGTGTTGGACATGTTTTCAGGAGGGATCAATCACTGGAGGAGGTCACCATATTTGAGAAAGTAACAGATTGCTGAAAAAAGGAAGACTCTCAACCAGACGGATTGACATAGTGGCTGGAACAATGGGCCTAAACACAAAACAGATCATATACCTGGCACATAATCCAGAGTGTTTTGTTCTGTTGTACATAGGGTTTCTATGAGTTAGACCTGATTTGACGTCCCCTAACCACAAGAGCAACAGCAACAACAACAACTGTGTTATAAAACACATCAAGCCATAAAACTAGGTATATTTTTTGCTTTGGAATATTGTGCTTTATTTACTAATTTAAAATACTATGTGGTTGTTCCAGCATACAAGAATTTAAAGAATACCTGTAAGAGTTGATACTTTTAAATATATAAGGGATCTGAGGTAGGTGATTTGGAACTTATTTTGTGTCTCCATATACACAGATGTGTGATTATCTCCAGTTTCATTTCAGACTCTCTGGTGTAAGAGTAAATGAAATGGGACGGTATACATCCAGGCTGGGGAATTTTTTCAGGAGTATAGTGACAGATTTGTCCTAGAAGAAGTGCAGCCAGAATACTCCTTGGAAGCAAGGATGGATAGACTGCCTCTTATGTATTTTGGACATGTAGTCAGGAGGAAGCAATCCCTTCAGAAGGAAATCATGTTTGGGAGAATGTCAGATCAACGAAAAAAGGGAAACCCCTTCACTACATGAGTAGACACAGTGTCTGCAACAGTGGGCTTAAACATAAATAAGATCATGTGTCTGGCACAGAATCAGGGAGTATTTCGTTCTGCTGTACATAAGGTTGCTATGTGTCAGACCTAACACAATAGCACATAACAACAACAAGTGACAGAACATTAAGGGGTAAGGAAGCTAATGCTGCCAACAAGAGATATATTCATAGTAATGGGTATAGATAGAATAGGAAGGAAAATTTCATTTATCCTTAGGTGGAGGAAATGTAGAGAGATAATGAGCTGCAAGTTTTATGGGCTTCAATTATAATTGTAGTAGGAAAAATGAAGTGGGAAACTGGAAGGAAAGGTGGTAGTACAAATGAGAATTTGTGACTACAACCTTCAGAAAGGGAGCCCATTTAGGTGATTACAAGGTCAGTTATGAATTGGCAGGCAGAGGCAAGTTAAATATGAGGGTCACAAGAGCTGAAAATCTTGAGAAAGTAGGCAGTAGGCAGTTGGATTGGTCTTCTGCAATAGGTGTTGAACTAACCAAGAATGCTGAAAAGAATTTGAGTGGAGGGAAAAGACATGAGCATGGTGCCAAATTCTATGATATATGTGGATAAATGATTTGGCAGCTCATTCATGATTCTGAATTTTAGAACCAACATGGCATGAAAGAACACAGTATGCA
Source organism: Pedetes capensis (assembly GCA_007922755.1). NCBI lineage: Eukaryota > Metazoa > Chordata > Mammalia > Rodentia > Pedetidae > Pedetes > Pedetes capensis. The sequence goes on from VMDO01007800.1 coordinate 80,318, forward strand.
CATATCGGGTGAAGGAGTAAGAGTTGTAAAGTGCTAGAGCTGGGAATGGAGTGTACAAAACTAGAAGAATGCTAACATTCTGATGCATGAATTTCCTGTTTTGATGATTGATTGTCTCCATTTCAGATGTCTTGGAAGTTAGTGGAAGAAGAAGAGCAGGAATTGGAGAGGATGTCTGAAAAGGGGCTGAGTATGAAAAGAGGAATTTTTTTGTTTTGATTTTGTTTTTGTTTTATTTTTTATCAATGAAAAGGTGTTTTTGGATACAGTAGAAGTTTTGGGGGGAGAATATCAGTGAAAATTTATTAGGGAAACTGAAGCAAGAAGCTGTATGGAAATGAGAGTGAAAGGTTACACTCTGGGCCTGATAAAAGGTGAAAAGGATATTAAGCATGGTGATTTTGCTGTATCTCAAAGGTGCATGTGTCTGTTAGTTGTTTCAGGATTTATAAATTGTCAGGTTCCAGGTGGAGTCAGATCATCCACAATAAAGGCAGATGGACTGTCCTTCAGGGTTCCAACAGAATGTTACTGAGAATTGGTTATGATGCCTCTGAAGCAATAACAGGCTAAGTTTAGAGGTGGAAAATAACTCAATTCCTAAGATATATCCCCTCTTTGTAAATTGTAGCAGTGTGTGGAGGATTGGAAAATTTGGGCTGCTTGAAAAGGAGCAAGAGAACACTAAACTAGTTTTGAGGGTAATGATCCATGGTGTTGATTCCTGATTCCCTATTGAGATGGTACCTGGTGACCAAGGAAATTAACCATCCTTAAGGCTGGAACAAAATATAAACAAGAAATCTTCCAAGAGGTCTTGGAGACACAAACTGCAGTGAAGGAAAAAGCCATTGAGGACGAAGCCACCCTGGCTCTGTGATGACAGTCCCTATTTCTCCCAAAGGGGTGCTTTGCTTGTTTCCAGGACTGGAAGAATTTCTCCTGGCAACACTCATATGTTGCTGCCCACTGGCTTCTTTAAATGGCCTGACCAGCAGCTGCATAGTGAAAGGATATCAGATAGTCTCAGGGGCCCAATACTTGTCTTTCCTGCATTTTGAGAGCGCTCTGATTTGAGCTTGAGAATTCATGTTATATCCTCAGAGTGGATTAAAAAGCTGAATTTCCTAAATAAGGGGCTATTGCTCTCTTATTAGTTTTCCAAGATAAAGTACCACAGAAAAATACTGGCCAGATCTTCATTCTCTGTAGCAAATGCCTTCTGGAATCACAGGACTAAGACCATGAGGGAGAAAAAAAGGTGAACTAAAGACTTGAAGCAAGGTTTCAAGCCTTAAAAGACAAAACACTAATGACTGCATACTTGAGAGTAAAGACTCTTGGGATGCTTACAAATGTTTGTAAGACTCAACAGAAAACTTTTCCAAAAAATAGAGCATTGAAGTGCCTATGTGTATATATGTGTGTGTAAACCATATGCCAAATACATTGAAGAATGACTGTCATGCAGAGTGTATAAGTAAAATGATAAGCATTATCTTTGGGTGAGTTAATTGGTATTTTCTAAGGAAAAAGCATTCAGACTTCATTAGGTGAGGATTTAAAATAACTAGTTATATTCAAATTGCAGAATAAAGGTGTCAGGAATTAGATATTTGTATTTTTCTTAAAATGGCATTAAAGGAAGGAAGAATAGATGACTAAGTAAGAAAGAAATATGCAGTCTTAGTTTTCTCTTAAGAAAAGCTGTGCCCATTGAAGTGAGTTGCATGAGAAACAAATATATTCTGAAACATACAGGAAGAAAGGTCTCACTCTGCTCAGCTTTGTGTTCTTGACTGTACTGTTTTTCTGCTTTGTAGGATTGAATTTAAATCAGTAAATAAAAACATAAGGATGTTAAAGCACTTCATCAATTTGAAGTATTTAATGGGATATTCCAGGGTGCTATATCACACTGTGGATGCTGGTTCAACTCCTACTCTCCTTTTCTAACAACCTAATTTATATTGTGGGAACAGTTTTATTTTCACAGTAGCTACAATGACTTTTCAAACCCCAACATCAATAATCTCAGGGCCCCTAATTTTCAGTTTGGTGTTATATATTTCAATATTTAAAATAATTATTGTATTTCCTCTGTGATATCTAGGAATATTTTATTTTCCAAGCCATAATTATCACATTGTTTATTTTTGCTGCTTTTTATATATACACAGTATCCATCTTTCTAATGGCTAAAAATTAAATGTGACATTGTGTTTTGTATATGCAAGGAGTTCAGCTATGATTAAGTGGTAAAATCTAGAAAATGCTCCCTTGGAAAAACTACTAACAAAGCATTATTTGCCTTTTCATTGTGGAAAATAAATGTTGCATTTTATCCCTTTCCATTATCACCCTTAGAACTGTATCTTTTTTGCAGTAGTACCAATAATAATGCAAGGTCATTCCTAAAGTATTTTCTTTGCTTTGTCCACCTTTTCTCTGAATTGTGACCCAAATGTCTCCATTGTGGCCACAGCTCCCGTTTAATTACTCAGGTGGACAGATAAAAATAGAATAAAATGCATAAAAGTTTATGGTTTCCATAAATGTATTCATTGTGACAATTTGCATTATCCACACCATCAGAAATCTAGGTGGTTTTAAAGGTAGCATTTTCCAAGTCAGAAGCAAAATAGGAATGTATAAAAGTTCACTTTAAAGAGAAACTGCTGAATCACTCTTTCTTAACCATCATTTTAAAGACTACAAGTAATAATTGTTTTTTTCACTCTCTTGGACTTCCTTCCTTTGCTTTGGTTATATAGATAACAGATCTTTCCATTATATAGAACACAGATTCAGAATTCATATTCTACAGTAATAAATAGGATATTTGAATATACTATTTTACTGAAAATCCACTTCTTGGTAACTTTTCATTTTAATTAAGCAGTAAAATATCTTTTTGGAAACAAAAATCATCTCTTCATTTACATTTTAATTGCAGGTGTAAAAAATGTCAAGTTTTAATTGGCTCAAGAGCACTAGGAAAAACAGAGCCTGATGCTAACAGGAGCAGAGAGCTTTAAAGGGATCAGCTAGCTCTCTGTTAAGATTAGGACTACCATAAATGGAAAAAGGTTTAACCCGCTTCCAAACACTCAAATATCTAAAAATCAATAAGAAAAGTGTTATAGATACCCTGATCTTATGAAAGAGCATCACGGATTTCTCTAGAGTGTTCCTAATAAGCTACAGCTATTAGTTGTTGTCTGTACACAGTCACAGTACCTGCTAGCCCATAAGCAGCTAATATTGATGGGATAAATTCAATAGCATTATTATAAATCTGTGCTGAATAGTGGTTGGATGAAATGTTCCTAAAATCACATAAATCCCTATGATTCCAAGGGGTTCCAAATCTTCTTAAGTATTTGTTATGTAAACAATATTTTTAAGCCAAAACGTTCTGAAAGTCTTTAGATTTCAGATGTAGTTGCTCAACCCACTTCCCTCCCTTGTTCTCAGTTCTCTTTCTGTTTTCTCTTTTTATTCATTATTCTTAATAGCCAGTAGCTTTTTTGAAACTTACTGGAGTGAATCCATCTTTTCACTGGGCTCTGACAGGTAGGGAGGCTTAAAACATGCAAAGTCTTCACGATAAGACATCTGAGGAAAATATATTGTAGATTTTTTCCTGAGTGCCTTCCACAACTTGAAGAGCCCAGAGTGAAACATTTCAAGTACACATTATGAATATATATATATATATATATATATATATATATATACATACAGCCAAAGACAGCTCCCTTCCCCTTTGCTCTATGAGCATTTCACTGAAGTCTTCTCAAGTTGGAAGCCAAGATGACATCCTGACACAAATATACTATTTTAGCATTTGACTCAGAATTTAGCTTGTAGGCTGCCACCATTAACCATTTGAAGTATTTGCATGATGTCAAATTAGAAAAGATCATTTATTTTTAATGATAGAAATGTGGCCATTTATTTTTAATGCTCTACTTTACTTCAGAAGACTAGATTCAAGTTAAGTGCTACTTTCCTCAATCCAATTCCTTTTTAACCTGTACCCCTTTTATGTCAGAAGCATTCCGTGACTTCAAAAGGGATTGCTTATGTTGTTATAACATTCAGTGAAATTGGAAGCACTGTTACAGTATCAAGGTGGAAGATTTGCTTCAAACAGGAAGTCCTTGCCTTTTCTCCCCACATCCCTGGATAGTAGTCCATCTTGATAGACTCTCATGATAATCATTCAATTTTTACCTGTCACCATGCTTCTTTGTATTTACTCTTGTAATAACACATAAACATTATTTAATTTAGGGACTGTAACAATAAGACATCTCTGAAATAGAAGTGTCACTGGGATGATCTGTCCAAATCAATGGACAGTGTGTCTCAACAATAAGTTGGGTGACAACTCATACTCTCTTGGCAATATGGTGCTTATATGCTAATCTTCAAGTAAATTTTTTTAAAAAAGCCAAATTATAAATTAAATATCAGTACTTGGTCAATAGCTTGAGCTTAGCAAGACCACAAGGGGGAGCAGGTTACTGGTCAACAGAAGTCACACACAGTTTCAGATATAAAATAGAAAATGTGGGTTTAGAGAGCAAAATGACACCACAATAGATAAGAATGGAAGCAAAACATGACTCAAAGTTAAGTGAACTTCTAACTTCATACAGTAGTACCTTATTGGAAGTAAACAGATTTATTTTAGTGAATGAGTACGTGGTTGTGCCAATTCCATGGAGTTATTTTTCTTGGTAATTTTTTCTTCCAGTTCATCCTATCTTCTACAGCCTTATGATTTACATGCTGACAGCACTTTGGAAAATAAGATGACTACATATTTAGTAAAACAACACATAACAGGTCCATATAATTATGGATAGAAAAGAACCTGACAATAGGGAAGTCCTACCTGTTTGAATATGCACTATAATTTTAATTGGGAGGGGTTCTGACTATGTGGTATGAGATATAAAAAATAATAGACATAGTTGTCAAAATCTTTGCACTCTAATTTAGGGAAAGTAAGTAGTATAGAGGAAACAAAGCAACTTTTAAGCAACCTGTATACTGTTCAGTTCAATGACTGAGATTACTCAAGAAGGCCTTCATGAGGCATGACAGATTATTCATGAATAATTTTAATAATTGTTTATAAATTCATAGGACATGTAAAGTACAGAAATTCCCCAAAAAACAGTTGGAGGGAAATACCTTGTATTAGTGCCATTATGAATATTTTACATTAATATTAAATAGAATAAGACCTAAATTTTATTTAACATGAGCTATTTCTTCATTGCATGATTTATTGATTGAACAATCTCCAATACAGATTATGTAACATGAGCCATTATAAGAAAGCACCATTTGCATGAGAAGCTACAGTAGGATACTAAATTTGATTAAGTACATAGGAAAGTCTTCTCAGAGGAAGTTATAGTATGACAGACATCAAGAATTATTGAAGTGAGTTGTGATAACGGAGACTCTGAGGGAGGAATAATAATCCAATTAGAGGGAATTACACTGTTGGGAACTGTACAGAAAGAAGATCTTAACAATCTTGAAGAACTGACAGATGTTGATGGGTCTGGAATTAGGTGATCAAATGATGTAAATCAGTGGTAGTGAAAGTGGAAGAACTGTGGCAACAGATGGATCTGAGAAGGTTTTGCTGGGCACAATAAGAATGTTAGATATTAATCAGAATACAATGGGATCTGTAAAGTTTTGTGCTAGAAAGTGACATGATCTAGATTATGTTTTGAAAAGGTGACATTGTATGTGGGTAGAAAGTATTAGAGTGGAAATAATGGGGAAATAGAATAGTTAGAATACCTCTGCAATAATCTTAGTAAGAGATGGTAATGGATGGAATCATGGTAGTAATATTGAAAATAAATATAACCAGAATTATTATATCCCAAAGCATGTGGTATGAATTTATCTCCACATCTCTTTGTGAACTTCATATCTTAAGATTTTACACTGGATAGATATCTTAAAAGTAGAAGAAGTAAAAGCAAACTTGGTGATTGATTGAAATCAAGGAATGAGAGAAAGGGAAATTAAAGGCTAGAGAATGGTTTGTACAAATAACAACAAAGATTAGGAAGAATTGAGTTTGGAAACATATGATATAAAATCTAAAAATAGTTGTGAGCCATGCAGGTTATAATCCACATTCTAATTACTCATTTATTCTGGCCATTACTTTTACATAACAGGCAAATGCATGAAATTAACAATATTGAACTGGGTATATGGGAATCACTGGCCATCAGATCATAATTGAAGGCATATGAATTAATAAGATAATGAAGGATAGACTATAGAGAGCAGAGAAGAGAATCCAATATCCAATCTTTAGATACTAGATTATTAAATATTTGGAATAAATAAGAAAATTCCCACAGAAATTGAGGAGATGGCCTTAAGATAAAGGGGAATCAAAGGGATACAGATTGGCAAGGAAGAGGTCGAATTATCATTATTTGCAGAGGATATGATTTTATACTTGAAAGACCCCAAAACCTCAACCAGAAAACTTCTGGATCTAATTAACTCATTCAGCACAGTTGCAGGCTACAAAATTAACACACAAAAATCAATAGCTTTTCTTTACACCAATTCCAAACAGGAAGAGAAGGAAATTTCAGAAAAAATACCATTCATCATAGCTCACCAGAAAATTAAACACCTTGGAATCAATCTAACCAAAGACCCTTCAGATCTCTACAAGGGAAATTTCAAAACATTAAAGAAAGAAATAGCAGAGGACACTGAAAAATGAAAAGACCTCCCCTGTTCCTGGATATGGAGAATTAATATTGTAAAAATGGCTATCCTACCAAAAGCAATCTATAGATTTAATGCAATACCCATTAAAATTCTACTGACTGACTTTACAGAAATAGAAAAAATGATCCAAAAATTCATGTGGAACCACAAAAGACCACGTATAACCAAAACACTCTTAAGCTGCAAAACGAATGCAGGTGGAATCACAATTCCTGACTTCAAGCTATACTATAGAGCAGTGGTTGCAAAAACAGCTTGGTACTGGTACAAAAATAGGCCCAAACACATCTGGAACAGAATAGAAGACCCATAAATACCTCAACACACCTATAGCCACCTGATTTTCGACAAAGGAGCAAAACAAGTAAACTGGAAAAAGGACAGCCTCTTCAACAAATGGTGCTGGGAAACATGGTCATCCCCATGCAGAAAAATGAAAGCTGATCCCCATCTCTCAATATACAGGAGGGTTAACTCAAAATGGATAAAAGATCTCAGCATAAAACCAGAAATGTTAAAACTTGTAGAAGGCAAGATAGGCAATACACTCCATCATATAGGCTTAGGAAAGTATTTCCTTAAAAGGACTCCAATTGCTCAAGAAATTGCAACAAGAATAGATAAATGGGATTACATGAAATTAAAAAGCTTCTGCACAGCAAAAGGAACAATTAACAGAGTCAAGGAAACCCCCACGGAATGGGAAAATGTCTTCACATTTTATACATTGGATAAAGGTCTAATTACTAGAATTTATAAAGAACTCAAGAAAAAAACTCCCCAATACACAAGTGGGCAAAGGAACTGGTTTGACAGTTCTCAAATGAAGAGGTCCGTAAAGCCATGAAACATGTGAAAAGTTGCTCAACATCCCTAGCCATTAGGGAAATGCAAATCAAACAACTCTGAGATTTCACCTTACATCAGTAAGAATGGCCAAGATCAATAAAAGAAACAACAACAAATTCTGGCGAGGTTGCGGGGAAAAGGGAACACTTACATTGTTGGTGGAGCTGTAAATTGGTCCAACCACTGTGGAAATCAATATGGAGTTATCTTAAAAAACTAAAAATAGATCTACTATATGACCCAGCTATAACACTATTGGGAATTTACCCAAAGGGAGATGGGTCATCATACCACAGAGACTCCTGCATCTCCATGTTCAATGCAGCGCTTTTCACAATAGCAAGGATATGGAATCAACCAAAGTGCCCTTCAACAGAAGAATGGATAAAAAACTATGGTATATATACACAATAGAATACTAGTCAGCAATGAAGAAAAATGAAATAAGGTCATTTGCAGCAAAATGGATGGAATTAGAGAAAATTATTTTAAGTGAACGAACACGAGCTCAGAAAGAGAAACATCACATATTCTCACTCATATGTGGGAGCTGATTCAATATTATAAGAAGGAAAAATCCTATTCAAAGGTTGTATCAAAGTAAAAGGGGGGGGGGGAAGATAAGAATGGTGTCAATTTAAATGGTCTAGAAAATGCATGTAATTTTTCTAACAAGATAAAAACAAAGACCAC
>VMDO01007801.1:0-88613 GCA_007922755.1 Pedetes capensis
AGAGGCTTGGCTTTGGGATGACTCACAGATGCAAACCTCTTCTTTTTTTGCTCCTGACTCCCAATACTGGGGATTGGACCAGGGCATGTGTATGCCAGGCAACCTCTCTACTACTGAGCAACAAATGCAGCCCCTCACTCCCCTCTTCTTCCTTGCTAAGCTGTGCAGGCTACCTCTGGCCTTGAAGTGGAGATCCTCCTGTCTCAGCCTCCTGAGTTGCTGTGGTTACAGGCGTGCATCTCCGCACCTGCCTTTACAAACTTTTCTTTGACACCGGGTGCACCAGGAAACTGAGCATTGCCCAAGATTGCAAACCAGCGGTATGGATTGTGGGTTTATAATATTAATGTGTCCAGCTCTGTGAGAGGACCCAAGGTCTTGGGTTCTTTTCCTGAGGTTTCTGGGCAAAATTGTACACCAGCCATGTGCTGTGGGCAAAACTTCAGTTTGCAGAGTTTTAGAAATGGAGATGGAGCTTGCTCATTTTGCTTTGCATTTATTTGCTTATGGTTTTGAGCAGAAAACCAGATTAGTGGGCTATTAAAAATATTTTTTAGTACTAGAGTGTTGGACCAGGGCCTTCTGCATGCCAGACAAGTGTACTACTGAGCTGAGCCTCAGTTGTTTTTTTTTTTTTTTTGCAGTACTCGGGGTTGGACCCACAGCCTCACGTTTGCATGCTCTGCAAGTGCTGGACTCCTGAGCTGCACCCCCAGCCTATTTTTTTACTTTTTTTTGAGACAGACTCTCACCAAATTCCTCTGGTCTCGAACCTGTGATCCTCCTACCTCCACATCCCAAGCTGCTGGGATTACAGGCATGCCCCACCACGCCCGGCTTGTGCCTTAGTTTTTATTTTTCTTGCTCTGATATAAGGTCTCAAGGCTGCACAGACTGCATCTGGGCTGGAAACTTCTGATCCTCCTCAGCCTCCAGAATCCCTGGGATCACAGGTGTGTGCCACTACGCAGTCTTGACTTTTAGTACAGTTCTCCATAGTGGCTGTACTAATGAAAGATGGTGAGTTTTAACTAGGATAGGGGTTGTGAGTTTTAAACCTGGTATGATAAACATGTGGAGGCAGCAGTTGGACCCGGGAGTGGGAGGCCTATACACTTGGAGCCTCAGGTGGGTTCAGCTCTGTTGAGGTCAGCACAGCCCTTCTCTCCTGGGGACAGATGGACATGCCTGGGGCAGCCCCCTTGCGGTATGGAGCCTGGAGACCAGAGCCTTGTGGTGTGGTTGTGTTTGAGTTGTAATGGGACACATTTCAGAAGTAACAATGCAAGTGTGGTGAGGACAGGCTTCCCATACCCGGGGTGGCCTCCCATGTGTGGGTCTCTCTGCTTTGGATTATTTATTTGCTAAATGGGGTGTGCCTGCAGCCAAAGCCCTGTGGCATCTGATCCCGTCAGATCTCGGAAGCTAAGCAGGGTCGGGCCTGGTTAATACCTGGATGGGAGACCGCCTGGGAACATCAGAAGCTGTAGGCTTGGGAGAAGGACCTGGCAACCCCCTCCCAAAAATCAATCCGCCATTGAAAACCCTATGAACAGCAGAGAAGCACTGACAATAGTGTTTCCCCTGTTGTACAGAGGGTCGCTATGAGTCGGATACCGACTCGACGGCACCTAACAACAACAACAACAACAAATGGGGTGTGGCGGGTCGTACTGCATACTGTACGCTCCCATGCATTTGGACAGCCGCACACCCCAGGCTAGGGTGCACTTCTGCCTCCCCCCACAGGTCAGCAGGGCCCAGGAATCCTGCCCAGGGAGTTCTGCGAGGTCTGGTCTGCAAACTCTTACCTGATCTGCAGAAGTCAGCTGGTCTCACTTTATCCCAGGGCATGATGCTGAGTCACCAGGCCCTGACTTTGTTGGGGTAATGTCCAGACAAAGAAAAACGGGCATTTTCTGCTGAATCTTTGACCCTTTTTTCAGCATTTCATGCAACTAAGTATTGCTTCTTTTCATTCTTTTTTAGGAAATGAAACAAGTATTTACCTGGCCTTTTGTCCCATAAGCAAGGGGCCAGAGGTTACTTTTCCTCAGCCCCAGGCGACATTGAAATGTGAGGAGCCTTTTCATTAAGAAATGGGAAAATGGGATCTTGTGATCTTGGCCGTGGGCTACTAGATGCCTTAAGCTAGGGGACAGGAGGCTTAAGGGCCAGTAACAGTAGTTTAAATTTGGAAACCTCCTGGAGTTTGGAATTGGTTCCCTGTAGGATTCAGTTCTGATTTTTGATGCTGCAGATTGAAACCAGGGCCTTGTGTATGCTAAGCATATGTACTCTGCCACTGACTTTAGCATGCACAAGACCCACTGGGACTAATTTTTATTTTTATTTTTTGGTGGAACCCAGGGCCTGCCACTGAGCTACAGCTTCAAACCTACCTTTTTTATTATTTATCTTGAGGCTGGATCTCACTGGCCTTCGACTTGTGACCTCCTGCCTTCATCTCCGGAGGAGCTGGAATGATAGGTGTGGGGTTGCCACTGCACGCGGCTGGGACTAATGTTTAAACAGGTTGCAGGAAGGACCCTGGATAGAGTTCTAAGAAATTCTTATTCCTAATTGACCCAGTGACTGTTTTACCTGGGCAAATGGGCCTCCTTCCCTTCCACTGTTTTGTGTGATGGAGGTACAGGTGACCACAAGGTGCTGGCCGAGATAAGGTCTCTGTGTTGCCCAGGCTGGCCTGAAGCTCCTGGGCTCAAGTCTTCTGAGTAGCTGGCACTACACAGTCAGGGATCCCTTGAGACTGGCACTGGATGTGGTTTTTACAGGAGGAAGGGGCACCTCCGTAATCGGCACACAAGTCAAGGGATTGTCACGCGTGTGCACACGGATTGAAGCTGGCTCCATCCTGCTTTTGTGGCTGTGTTCTTGGGGCCTGTCTTCAGTGCCTTGTGTGGAGCAAGGTGGACATCTGTTTTGTATTTCAGAAGTAGAACAAAACCCCGCTTGACTTGGATGGTATCAGAGTTCAGTATTGGACCCCGAGGCCCATGGTGACAAGCCGGGCTGCCTCACGGCTCTCCTGCATTTTTCGGGGAATGTGGTAAGCAATGGGTCAGGAAGGTGTCAAGGCAGTTCTGGGTTTTTGTCTAGGAGGATGTGATCAGAGGGGGATTTCGAATCGCTAATTAGGAATATGGATTCTTGTGTGTGATTCTTTAACGGCAGGCATTAGGGAGGGTGAAGAGCTTAAGAGGAAAATTGTTTCCCAGTGGAGTCTTGCAAAGCTCCCCTTCCTCCATCTCTTGGGCTTGACCTATTTATATACTTGCAGAGGATTGATGTCATAGCATTTCAAAGGAATATTGTATGTCTTGACTGGTGACCTCTCTTAAATAGGTCCAGAATATTGTCGCCTCTATTAATGGCTAGAATGGTTCCTGCCAGAAATGGAAATTGTCTTAGAATGTCTCAGTCACCCTGATGACTAGAGCCATTCTCTGCCCTGCATGGCTCTGGAGTCCCTTTTGCCACAACCGGAATGTAATTGTCAGCTCAAAATAACCTGTTAAGAAAAACAAGCTTGTGAAGACTAGTTCTTTGGATTTTAAAAAATGCGTTTGAAAATGAAATAGGGAGTGAGGATTGGGAAGCAAGCCCTGCCTAGCAGAGTGTGCTTTGACCTATTTATTAGTGAGGGGTTTTGTAGGGGATCTGTTCCTGGCCCATCCGCCCGCTTCTCCCTGGGGATTAATCATTTCCTTTTGACCTTGTGCTCTGGCCCTAACATGTTGCATTGATCAGAATCTGAAATCTCAAGTCGTTTCTCTGCCCCCACCACCCACTCCATTCTGGTTAGAAACCCTGATGTGTAGGTGTGTGTTAGGGGGGAGAGTTTCAATAGAAGTTATTCTTTATCAAAATACACAAAGTGGAAAACAACTTATTATTTTACAAGCCAGGCTTTCCATCTCCCTGGATTTCTTCCCCCTCAGGACTGAGGGCTAACCCTAGGTCCTCAGGCATACTGTGCAAGCACTTTACCACTGAGCTGCCACCCCTAGCCCAATTTTTAACTTTTTAATTTCTATTTCGAGACAGGGTCTTGCCCAGTTACTCTGGCTGCCTCTGCCATCCAAGTACTAACAGGCCTCAACCCTGCTAAGCTTCTGAGATCTGACAGGATCGGATGCCACCGGGCTACGGCTGCAGGCCCAGATACTCTAGGCTTGAGAATAGGACCGGGCAATCCACTCCCAACAACAACCCGCCTGTAACAAAATAACTTCACATTTGGATGTCTGTAATAGTCTGTAATTTAAATAATGATACTTTACTCTCAGGAAGGAAAAATTTGTTTTGCCAAACAGCCAAGAGAAGAGGAAAAGGGCCTCAAGATCCTCTTGCCTCCTCCGGAGTTGCTGGGATTTCACGCGTGCCCCATCCCCCATCACTCCCCCCGGCTCCTTTTTTATCTTGAGTCTGGGTCTTGCTAAATTCCGAAGGCTGCCTCTGGCTTCCAATTTGCAATCCCCCTGCCTCTTTACAGGTATGCCCAGCACCTCCTTGGATTTTTCAAGCTCTGACTGGGCCTTTTAGAAAGCACCTCTTCCCAGATGAGAATGGTTCTGCTTGTGCATTTTAAAACTTTTTTTTTTTTTTTTGCAGTACTGGGGTTTGAACTTGAGGGCCTTGCACTTGCATGCTTTGCAAGTGCCAGACCACCAAGCTGCACCCTCAGCCCATTTTTTTGTACTTTTTGAGGCAGGGTCTCGCTAAATTATTCAGATGGCCTCTGGTCTTGAACTTGCGACCCTCCTGCCTCCGCCTCCGAGCTGCAGGGATTACAGGCGTGCACCACCACGCCGGGCTGCATTTTAAAACTTTTTATGGCAGTGTTGGTGGGGTTGGGGCCTTGCTATTGGTAAGTGTTAGGTCTCAACTCCTTCCCCGCCTCACACTTTGTAAGAAAATTCCTAAGTGGACGGTGGAAATCTGAATCTCAGGCTGCAATTGATAAAAGAACTAGATATGATTGGTGATGCCTGCAGCCGTAGCCCTGTGGCATCCAATCCTGTCAGATCTCGAAAGCTAAGCAGGGTCGGGCCTGCTTAGTACTTGGATAGGAGACTGCCTGGGAAAACCAGATACTGTAGGCTTGGGAGAAGGACCCGGCAACTCCCTCCCAAAAACCAATCTGCCATTGAAAACCCTATGAATAGCAGAGAAGCACTGACAATAGTGTTTCTCCTCTTGTACGTAGGGTCGCTATGAGTCGGATACAGACTTGATGGCACCTAACAACAACAACAACAACAACAACAACAACAACAACATGATTGGTGATGGGGCCAAGCACACTGGGCAGATGCTCCCTCAGTAAGGGGGATATGTGGAGTTGAGACCCTTGGCTTTTCTTTCTGTTCGTCTGATAAGGGGCTTGGACTCAGCAACTCTAAGCTAATTAGCTCTGAGACAGTAATCAAAGAAAACATAGTTGTTCAGAACTTAATTTCAGGGTGGTGGATTGGGGTTGGATTGCATCATAATTGCAAGAGAGGGAGACAAAGGCAGGCGTTGTCACCACCCAGCTTCAGAAGCGCTTGAGCCATCTCAGGAGGCCAGGAAGGAGTTTTCTGTTCACTTCCCTCTTGGGAGAGACTACTCAGTGTGGAGAGAATGTGCCTGGAAGCCCCTTGCTGGCTTCCCCCCGGGGGCCCCCCAGGAACAAAGGCTCTGTATTGGACCAGCTGTCATCTTGAACTGGGCTGCCTGGGACTGAACTGATCACAGATTCCCTGGAGATGGCCTTTTGGATTGCTGGGCCATGAGTGAAATTGGGGACAGGGATAGTACAGTGTGGGGCGTGAGCCTCAGCCCCTGGGGGTGCCTCCTGTAGGAGAACATTGAGCCCTGTGTTCTCTGACCAGAGGGAGGGAGGGCCTGGGGGACAGGGAAGTGGGTCTTTTCAGCTTCCGCCAGCTTTGTGCCTGCTGGGGTTTTGGTGAAATTTGAGGTATCAGGGGCCAACATGAGCAGTTAGGTAATTGCAGTATGGTAAGGGAGGGGTCTTCAGAGTCCAGCCAGGACTCAGAAGCAGGACAAAGCAGGACATTTGGCTGGAGCTTGCACTCTGCCAGCTCACTTCCGGGAGCTGTGAAGTATGCTGCTAATATCGAGCCTGCTCTGCCTCAAAGGTATTATTGACTTGTGGGCCATAGGGAGCCATTGAGGGTCATTGCTGAACTTGGAAGTTGTGAAAAAAGAAAGCAGTTGGGTGTAGCAGTGGTTGGTGGCACACAGGCACAGATAAAAACGTCTGTTGACACCCAGTTTCAAAATCCTAAGCAGAGAGATGAAAGTTTATGGAGGTGAATTTTCCAAGGCAGGAGGAGAGGCCATGTGCTGTTACGGGAAAGATCCGGACCAAAGCTTAGTGGTTCCTGTGTGGACCCCACAGCTACTTTCTACTTGGGTCCTTGAGTGAATTAAACCTTGAGTGCCCCAGGCTCTTCATCTGTGAAATGAGGCTGGAAGCAGTAGCCATCCCATAAAGGGCAATTAGGATGAAGCGAGATAATAATAATAGGTGAAGGGCCTGGCATGGGCTCAACCCTGCCAAAATCTTGTAGATGTGTTTGCCATTATTAAATTTCTTCTGGGTAAGGTAAGGCTTGGGGAAATGAACCCCAGAGAAGAGCTTTATGTCAGGCCTCTCCCCAACCTTCATTTTCCAGCTCTAGGCATTGAACCCAGGGCTTTGCACTGCACCGCCAGCCCCTTTTAAACCTGTGACCCTCGGCCTCCAGACTTGCTGGGATTATAGGCATGTGGCACTGTGCCCTGCTGAGCCCTGTGGTTTATTTAACTGTTATGTATGCCATATGTGAAAACTAAGATGATAAAGGAAATTAACCTGCTTGGTTATCCTAACCCAGAAGTAACAATTTGGTGCATATCATTCCAGTTTTTATGGTTTAAAAAATAAAAAGATGCTGCTCTATTGCTGAGTTAAGATTATACCATAGATTACTCAAATCACCTTCTGTTGCTTCTCGTTTTACATTGTATCAGGTTGATTTCTGGTTATATTTACATAAAACATGTAATGTTCATCTCAGTGAATGTTTTAGGAATATGAAAGAAATAGCAAGATATTTGCAATTTCATCATCATTATTATTATTATTATTATTATTTTCTTCCGGTACTAGGGGTTGAACCCAGGGCCTCACATGCTTTGCAAGTGCTGGACCACTGAGCTGCACCTCCGGCCCAGTTTCTTTTACTTTTTGAAAGAGGGTCTCACTAAATTACGCAGACTGGCTTTGGTCTCGAACCTTCAGGCCTCCCGCCTCTGCCTCCCGAGCAGCTGGGATTACAGGCGTGTGCCATAGTACCCGGCGGCTTTTTTTTTTTTTTTTTTAGAGAAAGTCTTGCTAAATTACGCAGACTGTCTCTGGTCTCGAATTTGCGATCCTCATGCCTCCACCTCCAAGCCACTGGGATTACATGTGTGCGCCACTGTGCCCGGCCCACTTTCATTAACTTTTAAGGAGTAATGTGTTTTAGAGATTATTTCATGGTTCTAGAACTTTTTTTTTTTAATACCCAGTGATTGACTAATGTAACAATTATTTAACTCATCCTCAATTGGTGTACATTGAGTTTGTTTCTGATCTCAAAATATGGTGCCATAAATCATCTGTGTTTTTAAGGAAGTGCTTCATTCCTAGCCGGATGCCTTGAACATACAAAGATACGTCTTGTAACTTGTGAGGGCTCTTGTTTACTTTAGAAAGGATGCTCGCTCTCTTTCCTGATGAGAAATGGAAATAAAAAGTTTTTTTGAGACAGGGTATAACTAGGTAGCTCAGGCTGGCCTCGAGTTTTTGATCCTTCTGCCTCAGCTCCTGAGTGCTGGGATTACAGCTGCGCACCACTGTGCCTGGATGAAGTAAAAAGATTTTACTGAAATCTTATCAAGCCAGTGATAAGAAATAAGATTACATCCAGTGCTATGGTACACGTCTATCATCCCAGTGACTTGGGAAGCTGTGATAGGATCACAGGTTTGAGGCCACGGCAGCCGGTGCAATTTAGCAAGACCCTGTCTCAAAATAAAAAGGAGCTGGGGGTGCAGCTCATTGTCGCGCTTGCCTTGCACATGTGATGCCCAGGGTTCCATCCCTGGCACCACCACCCAAAATAAAAGCCCCACAAAAGAAGCCCCACAAAAATTGTATCTCTGCTCTTCAAGCTTGTCACATCTGGTGGGAAGAGGTCTTGGGGTGGGCCCATGGGAGACCTGTCTGGGTATTTATATTCTCATTTAACAGTTTTGTGGAAAGGCGCTTCTAGACGTTGCTTAGCCTGTGGAGGAGCTGGGAGGCGGCAACCATTCTTGGATTTTGGGAACTTGAGTTTTTTTCTGGCTCCCTGTGGCTTCTGCCTGATAGAGGCTGGGGAGGTGGGGTGGAACCCACGCATCTTGTTTCTTGAATCTTGTTTCAATGGGCTTAGGCGGGATGCAGGCAGGAAGGACCTTCTGGGGTCTGACACTTTCCCTAGGCCTGAGGTTGACTAGCTCCTGCTCCTGCTCCCGCTCTGCCCAGAGCTCTGTTATGTTCTGTGGTAGGTGAATGTGTCCAGGATCTGTAGAGGCTCCACCCAGAGCTTCCTGCCCTCCTGGATTCCCACCGGGCTGTTGTCACCATGTAGGTAGTGCAAGGTCCGAGGCACGAACTTGCCTGGCCCTCCTCAGTTTCCTCCTGGGGCTGGGACTCTGGAGAGGTTGCCAGCACATGAAAGCTGTCCTGCGTAGAAGGAGCATGACTTCCTCCTTGATGGGACAAGGCAGACTGCAAGGCCAGCCCAGCGAGGGGAAAGGGAAATAGTGTCTGTTTTGATGGAGAGAGTAGGAAAATAGAAAGCACGGCTGTGTTGAATCCCCTGTAAATTGCTTTCCTCAGAAAAGTGTGTAAATTCACCTGGGTCTTCCAGGGTTGAATCAGGAGTTGCCTAACATAGCTGAGATTTCTCTTCTCTTCTCTTCTCTTCTCTTTTCTTTTCCTTTCTTTTCTTTGTTTCTTAGTTCCGCAGGCAGCCTCTGGCCTTGAACCTATGATCCTCCTGCCTCCACTGCCCCAGTCACTGGGATGACAGGCATGAGCTGCTGCCTGGCACCACACCGGGTCATTTTATGCCTAAACAAGATGAGTACTGTGGACCTCCCTAGACCAACCATCTGCCAGCCGAGATTTCGAAGAAACTAGAAGCCTGAGTTCTTGCAATCTCCCAAGGCCTTTATCTCTGTACCTTAACTATGATGTAAATAGGTTAAAAATTAGCAGCAAGCTAAGCCTGCCTGGTAAGGATATCGGCCTTGGAAGCCAGAGCACAGGCCTTGGCCTTTGAAACAGGCGGAGGAGAGGCTCAGGCAGGAGGGAGAGGCAGGAGCCTCCCCAGAGCTGGGCAGTGGCACCAGCCAAGTGCTTCTAGGAGCCAGGTTTTGGATGTGGCTAGATGAGTATGGGAGAGTGGGGTGGGAACTCAAGGCACATCAGCGTAGGGGTCCATTCCAGCCGAGCGTGTACATTTTTGTGGCCTCATCTTTCCCCTTTTCTGGTTTAGCTGAGGGCCAAAATAATGGTGACTTTTACCAAAACAGGGCCCGATGCAGCAAGACAGGAGTTTCAGGACCCACCTGGAAGACCCATGGAGAGGCCGTTGTCCTTTACTTTCTCCTGAACCTTAGATTGCATGACGGATCCTAAGTGGCCCTTGCTCAGCCTGTGCTTCTCTTCCCGCCCTGGCAGATCTGGCTTCTCCATCCCTGGTTACTGTAGAGGGTAGGGAGGGAGGACCTGCTGGCCCAGCACCACCTCTGTGGGTAACAGGGCTGGCAAGGTCCCAGTTCCTTGACCTGCTGAGGCTAGTTGTGCAAGTTGCTCGGTCCTAAGTTCTGTGGATTAGCACACAGGCTTATTTGTCGGAGTGAGGGCTAAGAAAGGTCTGTGTCTGACCCTTGAACTTCCTCATTATCTTCATTTTCTCAGTAAAGAAGAAAAGTAATAAAACATGATGGACGGCCCCAGGAATTCAGAGTTCCAACCAGGGGCTTGATTCCAGTGGGTTTACTATAGTGTCCCCATGTAGTGGTCATTTTTCCGATTTATCTGCTTTTGTTGTTGTTGTCTTATTTATTTATTATCAGTGCTGGGGACTGAACCCAGGGCGTCACAAATGCAAGCAAGCGCTCTGCCACAGCTGCATCCTCAGCCCCTCTGATTTACCTGCTTGGCGGTTAATTGGCATCTAGCTGCTTGAAGTCCTGCCAGCCTAGGGGTTGGGGTTCCCTGGAGCTTTTTCCTTGCTCATCACTAGGCTGCTTCTTGGGCAGCAGCTGTTGAAGACACTGAAGAGAGATGGCAGTGTGCATCCCAAGGGACCAGGGCTTCATTTCTGGCCTTAGTTCCTGGGTGGCTGCTGAGGGATGCTTTGCAGGAATTGGGGTTCTCCCAGGTGATTTCGCACAGGCCTGCTTTCCCAGTCACTCAGACCCAGATTGTCTGTTGCTCAGTTGTTTCTGTGTTGGGCCGTTTCCTGCTGGTTTACAGAGGCCAGTTGCCTGCTCTGAGTTTTGTTCCTTTCTTTATATTCTTTTGCACTGTGGCACTCGCTTGCTGATCCCAGCCCTCGAGGCTGAGCCAGGACGACTGTGAATTCAAGGCCCCCCTGGCTACGTAGTGAGCCCCTGTCTCAGGAAGACAAAATCAGAAAATTCTGTGTTAGTGGTTCGTAATCAGAGATCTCTGGCTTTTTATGTCTTTGTTTTGTTTTGAGAAGGGTCTTGCTGTGTAGCCTAGGCTGGTGGTGAGCTCCTGCCATCCCCCCACTGCTTCCCCAGTGCTGGGGTTACAGGCATGCGCCATCACATCCAGCTTCAGATGGATTTCTTGATGACCCTGAAGCCTTTCCTTGACCCCCACTTTCTTGCACTGCGCTCTTGTCCGCTGGCCTTTCACTCTGAGGAACCCCACTGAATGGCTGTGGTGATTCCTGGGCTGCTGGAGGGACCTAGGGGGCTGCTCTGACTGTCCTAAGGCCTTTCTGTAAAGGGACGGTTGGGAAGCGCCGCCCAAGATCCCAGGCCTGGGGCTTGGCAACAACTCCCCTGTCGAACAGACCTACCCCAGCCCCTACCCGGGCCTCCTAGCCAAGGAGGCACTTCCTGGCATTGAGGGAATTGAGAGGCCCTATGTGACTCATCTTCTGCTTCCTAGGATTGGTCCCCTCCCAGTTGAAGTAATTCTGGCTGGTAAACAACTGGATTGCAACACAGTTCCTACGGCGGCAGCAGCAGCAGCCTCGATTTGCAGGCATTGCTGGGGAGGCAGCTGGCTCTTAACATTGTCAATGGATGTGACTTATAGCCGGGAGCTGTGGGCCTGTGAGAAGGCCAGGCTCGGATCTTTCCACCCCAGCCCTTTGACTAACCTGAACCAGGACAGCAGCAACTGAGTAATAGAGGAGGTCCTGCTGCAGAGGATGGAGAACCTGCTGGAACAGGGCAGTAGAGGAAAATTTTTATTATATTGTCCGAAGTAGGAAGCATAGGTTTCTAGATATTTGCAAACCTTTTGGTTATTAGCTTATTCTTACCTGAGTGATACATTTTTCCACGTCCTCCTGGCTGATTTTCCCTGGTGATAAGTGGATTCCCTTGCTTGAAAAACCACCTGTCTCCACAGTGCCTGCCACACAGGCAGTGGGAACCCACCTCGCTACTACAGGACCAAAAGGGTTTCAGGTGTACAGTGTTGTCCCCTGTTGAAGAGGCGAGGGCTGAGTTTCACGGCCACCTACAGAGTCTGGCTTCTCTTTTCCTCTAAGACAGCTTAGGAGTGCCAACTCTAGTCTGGGACACAGCAGATTGACACCATGCTTACTTTTTGCAGCCTTGGAGGCAACTGGAAAACCTTGTCTCTGTCAGAATCTTTTAATGTCTGGTTTGAAAATCTGTGACGACATGAGCAGGGATCTCAAATCTTTTTTTTTTGCAGCTGGAAGCTTATTAGTACATCAGAGGTCAGATGCGCACCTGTGGTGCCTGGGACACTAATGATTTCATAGGGCTTTGTGTGACTGCGAGCTGCCTGTGGTGCTGTAAATCGGAGTCAGGGTTCTGATTTTTTTTCCCCCAAAACCTGGGAGTTAGTCCCCGCTGGCTTCTTGTGAGATAGAATTTAAGATAATATTTATAGTGGAGGACAGAGAAAAGTAATACCTAATGGGAACATTGCCGAAAGAATGGTAGCAACCTATTAGAAGTAAATTATGTGGGGCCGTTGAAGTTAACTCATTTATGGGCTCAGTGAGTATTTATTAGGTCTTTACCACAGTTGAGGCCAAGCCTCACCCCATCAACACCTGGGTGGTTGGTGGATAGCCCCTCTTTTTGGGGGCGTATAAGAGTATAATTTGAGCAGATTTTTATACACCTGCATAGAATCATCACCTCTCATCCATAATAGAACATTTCCCGCATTCCCAGACAAGCCCCTTGGCCCTGTCCTCTGCCCCATCCTCCCCCCTCCGCAGCTGCTGTTCTCCCCGCTCCCCTTTTCCCTTCACGTAAGTGGAATTGTACGTTTATCCTCTGGGTTCTACCTTTTTCCCCTGACCAAGCATAATACCTCAGGCTTACCTGTGTCATTGCTTCTATCACTCATTCACCTCTTCTTTATCACTGAGGAAATCCTGTGTGTAATCCTACCACAGCCTGTGTATCTGTAGGTCTGAAAGTTTTGTTATTTTTAATTGTTATCGTTGTTGTTATTGTTGTTGGGTTGTTTTTGAGAGACAGGGCCTTGCTGTGTAGCCCAGACTGGCCTTGAACGTCTGTCAATCCTCTTGCTTCAGCCTCTTGAGGTTGGCATTATAAGTGTGTACAAATCATGTCTGGCTGTTATTTTAACACTCATAGTTTTATTTAAGTAAATAATTTGTGAAAAGCCATGCTGTGTAAACTGAGGGTGTAGCTTAGTGGTGGGACGCCTGCCTGGCACATGGGAGGCCTTAAGTTCCATCCCCAGCAGCCCCTCCCTGAACAAACAAACAGAAAACCCACTGTGGTGGGCAGTGATCCAGACACGATTCTGGCGCCGCTCCAAGGCACCCTTGGTGTTAGCAGGGGGCTTGGATCTGCAGGATGTCTAGGCAGCGTGCTTCTTGCTGCCATCGGGAGAGCCTCTTCGGCTGAGGGAAGAAGTATATGCAGGGGTCTCTAGGCACTGTGCACGGCTTCCCACGTGTGTGCCTGTGGCTGCCATGGCAGGCCGGGTTCCCCGGAAGCCGTGTTTGAGAACAAGTTATTAGCAAGGCACAACTCTGAGCAGCAGCTTCAGCTAGGGTGGAGGCAGGTGAGGGGAAGGACCAAGTAGGTGCTTCAGAAGGCCTGCCTCTGCGCTAGCTTCAGCTCTGCCTGGGAGGCTGCGGGGGTCTCTTCCGAGACACAGCCCGCTGTGTAGCGCAGGCTGGCTGGGAACTCGAGTTGATCTTCCTGGATGACAGCCATGTGCCGCTGTGCCTGACTTGATCCTGACCTTTCCCTGCCACTTCCCACCCCAGATCCCTGTGTGTCAGCCCTCTGTGCTCCCCTGGAGCGTGTGTTCCTCCTCAGTGAAACCAGACGCAGCTTCAGGAACAGGGTGAGAACAGCGTCCCACTTGAGCTACACAGAGCGGGCTATCTAAGGAATACTCCTCGGGACTGTTCCATTTGTGGCCCCTGGAGCCTGAGTGTCACCCAGGTTTTCATCTTTCTACAAGGCCAGTGCTGGTTGTTCCAGTACCAGTTCATTTTCATACTTTCAACAATAGTTCTGTGAGCCCAAAATTAAACTGTTTTTCTTGTTTGTTTCTGTTTTTTCCCTTTGTTCCTGGGAGGCTGACCACAGGGCCTTGAGCACACTTTGCAAGCTCTCTGCCATTGAGCTGCACCCCAGCCCTCCTGCCCTTTTTGCAGTACTGGGGGTTGAACCCAGGGCCTCGCGCTTACATGCTTTGCAAGTGCTGGACCACTGAGCTGCACCCTAACAGCTAAGTTACACAGACTGCCTCTGGTCTCGAATTTGCCATCCTCCTACCTCCACCTCCTGAGCCGCTAGGATTATAGGCGTGCTCCACAGCACCTGGCTTCCCAGCCCATTTTAATTTGTTAAAATTAAGATGGAATCTCTCTAAGTTATGCAGGCTGCCTCTGGCCTCCAACCTGTGGTTCTCCTGCCTCAGCCTCCTGAGTGGCTAGAATTGTAGGCATGGGCCACCACGCACACTATAAGTTGTTGTTCTTGTTATTTAGTCGCCAGGTAAGCTGCACCAAACCCAAGCACTCAGCTCTATGAATGGAGCGTAGTCTTCTGATTATCTGTGTCTTTTTATTTGATTTTGGCTTTGCCTGTCCATCTTTCCATGTGTCAACACCAGAACCTGCAGGTGCAGGACAAACAGCCCCTAGGGTAGTGGGGACAGAGGATGCAGGGCGTGTCCCAGGCACCCTGTGCTGTGGATCCCACAAGCAAGGGAGGGAGGACAGAGATGAGGAAGGCCATGGGGGACGGGGCCTTTGGTGAGCTGGGCCAGGTGGCACTTGCTGGTGTTGGGGGAGCAGCTCACAGAACTTCAGTGGGGGGCGGTGGTAGGTCAGCATGTGATGATCTTCTCTTAAAGAATGAAGTAACCGGGGGCCACGGTGGGGCACACTCATCATTCCAGTGACTATAATCCCAGTGACCAGAGGTGATCATGAGTTCGAGGCCAGAAGCAGCCTGCACAGTTTAGCAAGACCCTGTCTTAAAATGAAAATGGACTGGGAGCATAGCCCAGTGGTGGAGCGCTTGCAGAAATATGTGCAAGGTCCTGGGTTCAACACCCAAGTACTGGGGGGAGGGGGTGGAGAACCGGGAGCACTGGCTCACACCTGTGATCCCAGTGACTGTGGAGGTGGAGGCAGGAGAATGGTGAGTTCCAGACTGAGGCAGCCTGTGCTACTTAGGGAGATCCTGAGTCAAAATAAAAAAAATAGTCTGGGTGCAGCCCAGGGGTGCAACACTTGCTTAGCATGCCCGAGGCCCTGGGTTCAATCCTCCAGCACTGCAAAAGAACAACAACAACAACAACAACAATAGAAAAAAAGATCCTGCTGTCGCTTTTGGGGTGGCACAAAACCCTCAAGTGATCAAGACCCACAGCCACAGCGGCATCTCCCGGTCAAGGTTGGCCTCTCCAGGCACCAGCGGTGGCATCTGAGTCTTGGTCCAGAGCTGTTAGCCCGACAGCGGCCCTCATGGCTCCAGCACTTCCTTTGCAGAACTGCCTTTTTAAGGAGCCTGAACGTTAGGCTGTTGAGCTGAGAAGATGGCTCTGAGCTGATCTCCCACACACCCTGCAAGTGTTGCTGCTGTTTGTCCACGGATCTGAGTCTTCTAACCCTTAGACAGATGTGCCTCACCATTAAAAAAAAAAAAATCGGTGGGGTGGCAGCCCTGGGATTGAACCAGGGCCTCTCATGTGCTAGGCAGGTGCTCTTATGTGGAGCCACAACCCCAACCCCCTTTTCAGTTTTCATTTGAAGACAGGGTCTCAAGTTGTGCCGGCCACCTCTCGCCTTGAACCTGTGAGCTGCTGTAATTACAAATGTGTGCCACGGTGCCTGATTTAAAACATGAATTTTTTGTGGTACTTGGGAAGTTTGAGTCCAGTTTGTGTGTGTGCACTTTACCACTGAGCTGCATCCCCAGTACCTTTGTTGTTTTTTATTTTTGAGACAGGGTCTCGCTAAGTTACACAGGCTGCCTTTGGCCTCGAACTTGTGATCCTCCTGCCTCAGCCTTTCCAGTTGCTGGGATCATGTGCCACAATACCTGGCAAAAAGTTATTTTAATGGACAAAAGTGGTATATATTGTGTACGATGCTTTCAAATGTGTGTATGTTGCAGAATGGCTATATTGAACTAACGGACATACACTTTATCTCACATAGTGAGAATACTGAAAATTTTTAGTGGCTTTCAGAGAATCCAGCATATTGCTGTATTCACCTGCTGAACCACTCCTGGTTTTGCTGCCAAATGGCTTCTGTAAGAACTTGATCTCAGCTGGACCCTGTGGCACACGCATGTAATCCCAGTGCTTTGGGAAACTCAGGCAGGAGAACCACAAATTAAAGGCCAGAGGCAGCTTGGGTAACTCAAGAAGACCCTGTATCAAGATTAAAATAAAAGCCGGGCGGTGGGGGGGGTGCTGCTGGTGCAGTCCAGTGGTAGAGAGCTTGCAAAGTGTATGCAAGGCCCTGGGCTCAGCCTCGTAGTACCAAGAAAATGAAAAATAAAAACTTAATTTCCAGAGCACTCTTAGATTTCAGCATTGCAGGGGGATCGGACTGTGGTTTATGTGGGGCTCTGAGGTGCGTTGCACTGAAGTTTGGTGCCCTGTAGGATTCATAAGCTCTTTTTTATTTTTATTTTGTTTTATTCATTTATTTATTTTCCTGGTACTGTGGCATTGGACCCAGAGGAAGCACTTCACCACTGAGCTGCACCTCTGGCCCCTTTTAAGTTTTTTTATCTTTAAATCAAGGCAGGATCTTGCTGAGTGACACAGGCTGCCTCTGGCCTCAGACCTGTGATCCTCCTGCCTCTGCCTCCTGATTACAGGTTTGCACGGCTGTGCCCAGCAGCTTTCTTTTTTAAAAACAATTCCTAACACCCTTCTTCCTCGCCTGGCCTAAGACCCCTTCCACCACCCAGTTTCACTGCCACCTTGCAGCCAGGCCGAGGAGGATCCTGACAGCAGTCCCAGCTGTGACTGCCTGTGGTGCCAACCCCCCATCTGGATGCCCCTGCCGCCCTTTGTCTTTGGTCTTGTTGAGTCCAGACATGGCCCTTTTGCTCCCTTCGCTCTTACATGGACGGAGGCTAACCCAAATTAAATATGGGAGCCCTTACCCCTTACACTTGCAGGTAGATTTTCCCAGGTAGCCATTATATCCACTGATGTAGCAATTGAGTCTAGCGTACGACCAAATTGAAAATTTGGGATTACATAAACAAGGCTATTCCCAGCAGCCTTGCTGTGACTTTTATTATTTTTTTTTTTCAAAAATCCAAGAAGAGTGTGTCAGCAAGGACTGACTTCCTGAGCATATTCACGAAATACACGCTACAACTAATTTTCAGAAAACTGGGCACCTCTGTGTAGAATGACCCAGAACATTCTGCAAGTTAAGAGTCAAGTGGAAAAAGTTTGTGCTTGAATTCAAATGTAGGCTGAGAGTATAATTCAGTGGTAGAGCACTTGCCTGGCCTACACAAGGCCCTGGTCCCACACCTAGCACCACTGCAGGGAGGGGAGGAAAAGAAATTCAGATATGCATAGAATACAGCGTACTTGGGTGGGTATCAGTAGAAATTGAACAGCATGTTGGGGAGATGTGGTGGTGGTGGTTTCCCTTTACTTGCTTTGAAACAGAGTCTCACTTTTTTGCCCACACTGGCCAAGAACTGGACACCTTTTACTTCCAGCCTGATCCCCACTAACTGGTGTGATAGGCATGCAACCGGCTGGGCTCTATCTAGATTGGAGATTTTTAAAGAAAACTCTTTCCACCTGTATCTTTTTGTGTTTGAGCCAATGTATGAGTGTCACCTATCTAAACAAAAAGTTTTGGAAATTACCTCTACCAAAAAAAAAAAAGAAGAAGAACTTGTCTTCAGCTGGGCTGTGTTGCCTTGGACTGAAGGTGATGGTGGAGCAGTCTCTGTTCCTTTCTCCTCCCTCTCCCTGGGCCTCCCAACCCCAGCTGCAGCTAGCACGTGGGCAGAGCTGGGGGAGGGGCTTCTGCTGTGAGTCCGGCGTTCCGAGGCCTGGCGAGCAGTCTGTCTAAATCAAGGAAAGCCTAGTTTTGATGCTATTTATTAGCCTTTTTTGAATGGTTAGACTTTCCGAATTGATCCTGGCTTATGCTTTTTAGCACGAACCTCTGCTGGCTCACTCACACACAAGGCTCCTGTGCTGCTTATGGAATAGGCAGTGGCTGCCAACTGCTTCATACCTGTGGTGGATGTATTTCCTTCTGTCCAGCTTGATTTTGTGGGAGGCTAAGTACATGTCCCAAGTCATTTCCAGAGATGTCGGATTAATCTTTTTTAATTATTGGGCTTGGGTTTTAGCTCAGTTTGTAGAATCCTCGCTTAGCATGCATTGAGGCACTGGGTTCAGCTCCCCCCTGCCACACACACACAAAATTTACAGTGGTTGATAAACTTCAGTTGCGGCATTTTGACAAACTCACAAACGTGGGGTCCAAGGCTGCCCTCCTTTCGGTTTAGATTCTTCTGTAATACAGGAGGGCCTCAATCTGGGTCATGGGCAGTATAAAGCTGGATCCCGGGAGCACACACAGGCACATCTTGTTTTATTTCAGTACTGGCTGAGCCCAACCTGCCTGCTTTGTGTTTTTATTTATTTTTCCTTTAACTTTCCCCTACCCCCAGTTCCTTTCTTGCTGAGCCTACATTCCTAGGTCTTTGTCTCTGCCTGGTATTTTAGAAATTTTAGGAGAGGAAGGCAGAGGGTGGGACGTTCTGGAAGATGGGGGCAGGGAAGGGGGTGGTCACTTGTGGGGTCAGAGGTCAAGCCAGCTCCATTTAGCTGGGGCAGCCAGATTGTCGCCAGGCCTGAGGGGGCGTGTCCATGCCTCTGCCGGGGAAAACCCAGGCAGGCAACTAGGCCCTGGAATTCCTGCCACCAGAGGACAGCGTCCTAGCCCTGTTTGTTCAGGGCTGTTGCCACATTTCTGGCCCCGGGACCTCTGCACAGGATGATTCCCTTAAATTCACCTCCCGGTTGCTGGAAGGAGAATCCCGTCCATGCACATCCTTATCACCTGTTGACCAGGTTTCCACAGCTGCCAAACTGTGCCTTTTCAGTCTTAGAAACTTAGGTGAGGTGTGGAATGTGTAAGTGGAGCATGAAATACCCCCAAAGTTTTACTCCAACTTGTGGTTAGGCAACGTAGGGAAATCTTTTTACTCTGGAGGTTGAGGCAGGAGGATCCCGAGTTCAAAGGCAATTTAGTGAGACCCTGTCTGAAGATAAGAAGAATAAAAAGGGGGCTGGGGGTGTGGTGTAGCCCGCTAGCAGAGCCCTTGCCTGGCAGGTGTGAGGCCCTGGGCTCAACCCCAGGTGTTGCGCCGCCTTCCCCCCTCCAGAAAAAAAAATCATTTTATGGTGTTTGGACGGTTCTTAAAAATTGTAGTTTATAGCCGGGTGTGGTGGTGCACACCTGTAATCCCAGCGGCTTGGGAGGCAGAGGCAGGAGGATCGCAAGTTTGAGACCAGAGGCAGTCTGCGTAACTTAGCAAGATCCTGTCTCAAAAAGTAAAAAACTAGGCCGGGGGCACAGCTCAGTGGTCCAGCACTTGCACAGAATGCAAGCCCGAGGCCCTTGGTTCAACTCCCAGTACCAGGAAAAAAAAATCGTGGTTTATTAATTATAGGTACACTAAGATATTCCTGAATACCAGGTGAGAGCATTCCACATTGAGCCCCAACCCTGAGGCTGCTCTGTATTCATCTGCAGTGATCCGTTTGTTTGTTTACTTATTTGGAGTGCTAGGGGGCTGAACCCCTGGCATCAGGCATCCTGGGCAGGTGCTCTACCATTTAGCTTCACCCTTACCCTCTTTTTTTTTTTTTCTTCTTCTTTTTTTTTTTTTTTTCGTGACAAGAGCGTCACTGAGTTGTGCAGGCTGCCTGTGGCCTTGAACTCAGGCCTCGTACCTCTGCCTCCCAAGTCTCCAGGAGTCAACTGGGGTGCCCACATGCTCCCCGCCACCAGCAGCTTTTATTATCAGCACCACCTGGTGCCACCCATCCCCACCTCTCATTGGGTGACTTGAGGCTGAAGACACCGTTGCTCTTATGAAGCCCCTGTGTTCTGGGTGCTTAGATCCGGTTGATCCGCTGTGGAACAGTTCCAGGGAGGGTTGTGTGCAGGGCTCCTTGACTCGTTTTGGATGCATCGGGGCTCTCGGCTGGGGTGGGGCCCTGGGCAGCCTGCTCTTTCCTGACACCGCCTCTTGACCAGGATTTCCTCTTGGGCCAGCGCATCTGCGGGGGCCTCCTGTGCCCAACAGAGTAATGGTAGAAGCTCTGTTTCTAGGGCCAAGAAACCTAGAATTCAGATTTTTTTGTTGTTGTCCATGTGCAATTACTCAACTGTAACCCGGGGGCCCAGCCTCCCCGTTTAGCCCAGAATTAGCTTGGAAGCCCTTGGAAGTTCCTCTGGTGAAGTTTCCAGGGACGGGGTTCCTGGGGTTGCAAGGTTGCAGAGCGTCTTCAGAGGTTCTTAGTCAGACCCTTGTTTGTTGCCCAGATGACACCGAGGCGGAGGCAGGCCCCAGGAGGTGACAAGACAGATGGTCCCACAGCCAGGTTGCCCTGGCGTGGGTTAACAGCTGGCAAGCCCTTTCCACCCTCAGCCTTGGAGCAAGGAGCCATTTAAGGCTGTTTATGTGCTCGGCCCACAGCCTGGAGGAGGCAAGGTGCCTGGGCCAGGCCACACAGCTGCCAGAGAAAAAGATGTGGAAACAAAAAAACCCCCGAGATATTTCTCAAGGCGCTCAGCTGTTGGGCAGAAAGAGCAAGCCCTGGAGCATTCACTGGTGTGCCCAACCCTAACTTAAAAGGAACCTTCCATGGAAGGCTTTCACACTTCACATTAACACAGGAGTGGTCCCTTTATTCCCATGACAAACCGGGGGAGCAAAGGGAAGGAATGTGGCTGGGGTGGCCGAAACTGGTGGGATTGCTTTTTAGCACCATGTTGTAAAAGGGACTGCAGGAATTTTCCCTGGACTTATCCAGCTTAGCATCTTTTGGTCAGTTATTTAGACTTTGCTTTGAGAATTCTTAGATTTAACAGATCAGAGGGATTAGGTCGTCTAAAGGGTGGACTGACTGCCTAAAAACAGGTTGGCCTTGAAGAGGGCAGATATCCCCCTCCTCCAGCCTACCGTATTGTTGGAAAAGCACTTCAGTGGTCAAGATCCTCAGTCAAGTTACAAACCTTATCACGTTTCTTTGTGTAGGGTCTGTAAAACATGCTGTGTCAGATCCATTTCTTCACATGAAACCAAAAGCAGTCTCCCCAGTCATTCTGTTTCCTAACTCTGAACCCAGGAGTTCCAGGAAGGAGCTGTCCCACCATTGGTCACCCCCCTCCCCCTAGCCCTTTGGTGATTAGTGGGGAGAGAAACATGGTGTTCTTGCCCCCTCTAGAGGTCTCCCTACCTTGGCTGGCCCCCACTCCCCTGTCTAGGCAACTCCCCCATGGCACCTAGCAGGTGTGCTGTGCTAGGCAGGTAGTTCTGTGCGTGTGCCAGGAGGCTCTCTTGGCTTCCTGGCAGTGTCCTTGCTGCGTGGCAGGCACAATGTGAGACCTGTCTTCTGAGGTGGTTACAGGGTAGGGTGGTGCTGCTATTGGGGGTGGGGGGCATGCAGAATCCCCGTGTGCGTGGCTTCTGTGACCCCCAGGTGTTCGCAGACAGGTGGAAGCTCGGCCTCTGACAGCGATCCCCACCCTTGTTCCCAGCGGAGCCAAGTGCCCGCTATGTGAAGGCAGGAGCACCCGTGGGGCTGGCCTGGTTCTGAGCTCTGGCCTGGCAGCAGTGCAGAGCCCTGCCAGCCTTTTCTGCCACCCACCCAGTGTGCACTGTCATGGGGAGTCTTGTGGCCTCCTAGGTGTGACTTCTGGGGCTAACTTGGCCAAAAGCAAAAAGCAAGCAGCTGCCCAGCCTCTGATCCATTAGAGGCCCAGCCCCAGCTTGCTAGAGGGCCTTGCCCTGTGCCCTGAGCTCCCAGGGATGGGGACCACAGGGGCGGGTGGCTTTTACTGGCTCTGGACCATGCTTCGTACGTGCAGAGGCTGGAGTGGCCAGGAAACTCATTGATCCAGACCCCTGTCTCAGGCCAGGGCCTGACTTCCCCGGGAACAGGGTGCCGGTGGCGGAGCTCCATTTCACCCCTGCCTTTGTGTCTCGAGTTAGAGCAGAGCGAGGCACCCGCTGGTTTCTCCCTTGGTTGGCAGAGGGAAGGGAGGAAGGACACTGGATGGTCTTGGCTTCATGGGAGGTGCCTGTCCCTGGGGGTTGCTTGCTTGCTGGGAAGAGGGCTGTTGGGGTCTGGGGTCCAGGGTGCGGCTGAGCTGCCCGTCCTCCTGCCCTGCACCTCTCACTCAGCCTTTCCCCTCTTTGGTCCCCAGGTACTGCACCTGTACTGCGACACCTGCTCGGTGCCCATCTGCCGCGAATGCACGCTGAGCCGGCATGGGGGCCACAGCTTCGTCTACCTCCAGGATGCGCTGCAGGACTCCAGGGCGCTCACCATCCAGCTGCTGGCGGATGCCCAGCAGGGCCGCCAGGCAATCCAGGTGAGTGACTCCTACGGGAAACTTTACCTAGCCCTGCCAGAGGGCTTGTGGGGACACAGGTGACCTGCGGGAGGCTCTGTGACACCTGGTCAGCCCTGGGAAGAAGACAGGGATGTGGCCTGAGTTACTAGTGCAATGACAGAACCCTCAGCCCGGCCCCAGCACATCACCTGCAGGTCTTCTGTTCGGCCCCCTCTCCATCTAAGTGGACATTGAGAGGGAAGAAAACCAGATGCTTAGTGCTTTTGAGGCGTAGGTGTTTGCCACACAGACTTATTTATCGGTGAGAAATACGTGAACATG
Organism: Pedetes capensis; assembly: GCA_007922755.1. Classification (NCBI taxonomy): domain Eukaryota; kingdom Metazoa; phylum Chordata; class Mammalia; order Rodentia; family Pedetidae; genus Pedetes; species Pedetes capensis. The sequence continues at coordinate 22,764 of VMDO01007801.1, forward strand.
GGGAGTTTTATGGACCGGTCAGTATTGAACACTCTTTTTGGGAGACAAAGCCCTTATAATTATACCCTGTCTGCTAAATTTCTGTCACTTTAGGAAGAGACAGAATTGACCAGGTTCTTTTCATGGCAAACTAATCATGTACTTTAGTTGGTTGTCTTTAGAACTTCTTGCCTCTTCCAGGTGACAAGGTTTTAGGAAATCAGAAAATTATGATGAGGTTTCCTTCAGTTACACGGTAAGGTTGAAAGTCAGGAAAAGTTGCTAAGCTTCCAGCAGAAATTGCATGGGAAACTTCTAGAGTATTTAACCAAGCAAAATCGGTTTGTTCTTGAAATGCCCGCTCGAGAGCGCTGGGCAGAGTTTATTTTGTGAGCTTCTCAGCAGCCATCATGTTCCATCCTCACAATGCCGAAAAGGTCTCCTGATGAGTCAGATTTTCTGACATTCGAGCCATAGAATTGGAAGTTTGTATTTCTGGAATGATGGATCTTGTCACTCCTATGCCAGAGTTGTACATTTTCTTCCTTTACGGTGACTCTGGGTTGCTGTTAGGTTTTCCTTTGCCAGCATGTCCCCAGCACACCATCCGGTGGTATGGCAGTGTGTCTGGTCCTGCAGATGCAGTGGTCTGTGCCCTTCGTTTTATGGCATTGCAGTTAGGACCTCCACAAGAGCCTAAGCCTGTCTCTCAGATACTGGTGCCTCTGACACTGCCCAGCTCCAACTGCTCATCACCTGGGGGTGTAGAGAGCTGCAGGTGTCCGCCCTACCCTCTAGATGGTGGTATTAACATTGTTACTGTCAGGTGCTGCCGAGTTGGATCCGACTCATAGTGACCCTGTGTACAACAGAACAAAACATTACCCAACACAGTGCTGTGCCCACGATCTTTTTGTTTGAGCTCATTGTTGGAGGGACTGTGTTTCTTCTCATTTTAAGACATGCCTTACCAGCAAAAGGAGGTCCCAGGGGCTTTATTCCATTCCTGTCATTAAGGTTGACTCTAAGGAGGCAACTCTTTCCCAGTCATTTCTTGAATGTTTTCCAGCCTGGTGGCAGGGGGAGCTCATTTTCCAGCACCCTATTTGACAGTGCTTCTCTGCTATTTATGCAGGTTTCAATGGCTAATTGTTTCCAGAGTGGGCTGCTGGGTCCTCCTTCTCCCTAGTCTGTCTTGGTCTGGAAGTTCAGCTGAAACCTGTCCACCATGGGTGGCCCTCCTGGCCTCTGAAATAGCGATAGCATATCGATCATTCAGCACCACAGCAACACACAAGTCCCCACTGCATGACAAGCTGACAGACACGTCAAGGGGCATTATCTTCCCAGCCTCTTGCTCTCCTGGAGATGGAGATCTGTGGCAGGGACCCCACAACATAACAGAGAGAATTGCTGGTCTCTGTGCTCTGCAGGCTCAGCCACTCTTGAGAAAGAAATTATTTGTGATTTGTTGGAGGCTTACAAAGAGCGCTTAAAATGGCGAAATCTTGGAGATATCAAAGCTGGAACTTGCTGTGGAGAGGAATAGAAGGTGGAAGATTTTGAGTGTTGTGCTCAACTTCCTAAACTAAATCATGTTATCAGAGAGTCGGGTGTGTGGGCAGAAAATCCCCAAGGCATGGACAGCAGGAGTCGGATGTTAGTTGGTTGTGTATGTGGCATAATTAATGTGTGTGGAATACTAGAACGTGGGAACACTTTGGGTGGGGGAGTCGGCTGGGCGGCTGGGGTGGGGACGCACCACATTCCACTTCACGGAAAGCAGATTGACTTCCTGGAAGGTCTTGTGTAGACGTTTGGCTGTGTGTGTTGGCGCCCTGTCTTGGCTCTAGGTTACCATTTCTCTCCCCTCCCCTTCTCTCCCCTCCTTCCTTCTCTTTGTTTTGAGACAGAGTCTTGCTAAATTACGTAGACTACCTCTGGTCTTGAACTTGTGGTCCTCCTGCCTCCACCTCCCGAGTGCCAGGGATTACAGGTGTGTGCCACCGCACCTGGCGATTTACAGTTCTCTAAAGCCTGAATTCTTCCAGTGGTTGGCAGACTAGAGTATGAGGGGCACCTGCTCTGTGTGAAAGATGATCCTCCACCCACTAGGTGCCACCTGGCAGGCCAGAGGCACCTTAAGAAAGCAGAGGGAGGGCCACACAAGCTGGCCCTGGTGTTGGCAGAAAGCACAACCCTCCCTTCCTCTCAGTGGTATCTGCGGTGCCAGCCCCAGCCTCTGAGGCAGCGCAGGGAGGCCACAGTAAAGGTAGGGCCAAGTGCACTTGTCTCGAGTGAGTCTCTGAAGGTGCTTGATGCCATGTAAGCCTCAGAAGACTGGCATGGCCCAGTCTTCGTTGTGCACCTGCATTTTGCACATGGGCTGCTGGTAAGAATCAGGACGGGGTTCTGCGTGATCTCTAAGACTGAGAATGGAAGGGAGTCAGCTTGTCTCCCCCAGTCACAAACTGCCGTGCCCAGGGACAGCCGTGTTCTGAGGGCAGCGGGGAACATGGAGCTGCATGCAGGATGTGGGCCCCCCTAACCCCCCCCCCCCAGCAAATCCAAATGTCATTTGAAAGGCGCATCTGGAAGATGCTGGGAAAAGCAGCCACTGGACAGAAGGGGGCCATTTTTTGCTTAATAGAAAGAAACGTTTGGATCGGTGTGTGGGCGTGCATGTGGTTTCTCCCCTGTTGGGCACTGCGCAGGGGAGAGATGGATCGGCCACAGAATTGCAGAGGTGCCTGTGGGGTGGAAAATGCACTTGAGTTTCTCTGCTGTCATTTCCTGAGACACTCAGAGACGGCAGAGGTGGTGGGAACGCTGGTTTCAGAACAGTAGAGGGAACACAATCGGTAATGTATGGTTAGTCAGGGTACCATGGTTTCTTGGAAATAGGTGCATAATTTGGGCCCTTAATTTATATTAAAGAAAATCACTTAATCTGCTTAAACCAAAATACAGAATAACGTAGGTCAAACACAAAGAGGAGATTTGACAACTTTCTACAGGGAACATCAAACAGCACGTTTGAAGGTGTCAGTGGCCTAAGGATCTGTCCTTGGCCTAGATTTGATCTTTGTGTTACTAGTGCATGAAGTATGTCACTCAGGAGCTTTTGCTCCTGCTTCCTGCCACTGTGCCCTGCCAATTTCAGATTAAACTTGTATGTTAGATGTATAGTTGACAATGGATCGGAGTACCTTAGCGTCCCTTGAGACTCACAGCTTATCTGGAGAATCTTAAATCTAGAAAGAACTGGAAAGATCTTAAGTCTAGAAAGATCTAGAGAATCTTAAATCTAGAGAGAATTCCTTAACTTAATTCTAGATAGCTCTATAAAGACAACCTCCCAGGGAGAGGGTCCCCTGCCACAAAGCAATTGTGGGAGGTGTCTGTAGGGCACTGCACCAATGCCTTTGGGCCCCTAACAGCACTCAGTAGTTAGTTACTTTCGCATTATGTTTTCCCACAGGTGTAACATTTTGGTCCAATATGTGATTAGAAGCTTTTATAAGATGCACTAATTCCCTAGGGATAGTGAGACACAGGGCCTGGAATACTTGCTGTATATAAGAGTAAGGCCTTGATTTGGCTTCTTTTTCTATCTATCTATCTATCTATCTATCTATCTATTTATTTATTTTATTTTATTTTTTGTGGTTATTGGGGGTTGAACCCAGGGCCCATACTTTGCAAGTGCTCTGCCGCTGGGCTGCATCTCCACCTGTTTTAAAGTTTTTTATTTGGAGACAGGGTATCCTGAAGTTACGCAGGCTGCCCTTGGCCCCTGAACCTACCATCTGCCTGCCTCTGCCTCCCAAGTCGCTAGGATCAGAGTTGCGCACCACTGGCCTCGTGGCGTTGATTCTATAATTACTGTATTTCATCACATTTAAGTTGTCTTTGACTATAACCAGGGGGAGAAGTCCTGCTGGCAATTTTAAAACAAATTATAGTCTTGATGATGTTAAATGGGATTAAAATTAAGGTTGAAGAGTGGGCGTTTGGGAACCATTCCTGTGTCTGATATGGAGGACTCTTGAGTGGATGGTGGATGGTTTCGTACCTCTGGTCGACCACCACTGATTTCCCTGCACATTCCACTAGTGAGTGTCTGCTGCCTTTCCCTGGAAACCCAGCTTTGGCCTCAGTCTCCTGCACCCACGTGGCCACCCCGAGTAGTTGGCTTGTGTGCACAGATTCACCTGCTCTGATTGTGATCCCCCACTGTTAAGTGTCCAACTGGCTTTCTTAACATGTGATGTGTTCCTTCGAGCATGTGCTTAGTGGACGACTGATTGATCTCTCTCCTTACTGCAAGCGTGCGTTTCTGTTTTTGCAGTTTCCTCTGCCCCTTTCCCTCTGTCGCTCCCCATGCCAGGAGCCTTGCATGTCCCTGTGCCCTGCTGTGGAAATGGGGAGCTAGCCCAGGCCGTCTCGGCATGTATGCCTTGGAATTCAGGACTTGCTTACATAGTGGCTGTCCAGGAAAGAGTCATTGTGCATCTGCGCATTGTGTGCATTTATGACTCAACCTGAGAAAGGATAGGATCCCTGCAGGCATGGTGGTGGCTCAGGTCTTCTTTGCCCAGGTCTCTCACACTAAGTGTCTCGTGAAGTTTCTCTCTTTGTCCAAATGAGCCCTGACCAGCAGCCTGAGATGGCTGAAGTGTTACCACCCCACTTGATGACATTGGCTCATTTGCACGTTCATTTGGTTTGTGCTTCTGCTTTTTTATCTTTTGAGTAATTTGAATGGGGCTGTCTGCTTCAGGTGGTTGGCTTCTGCACTGGTTTCTTGGGATGCTGTGACAGAACCACAGAGAAGACAATGGAGCAGCAGGAATTTATTCTCACGTTCTTGAGGCTCGAAGCCTAAGATTGAGGTGTCAGCAGTTCTGTGTTCCATTGGGGCTCTGGACAGACGACTCTTCTTCTTCTTGTGGCTTCTGGGCAGTGCTGGCCACCCTTGGTGGACCCATGTCGCTCTCACCTTCTTCCTCTGCATGTCTGTGTCTTCACATGAACTTCTGTGGACACCACTCACTGAATTGAGGGCTCATGATAACCTGGTGTACTTGTATCGCGGCCATTTTCCTGTACCAAGGCTGTATTTCCAAAGCAGGTTGCCTTCTGAGGCTTCAGGGACGCCTGTTTTTCAAGGGGTCAGAGGTTAACCTCACACAGCTACCTTGTTGTTAATTGTCGTTAGGTGCTGTTGAGTTGGGTCCTACTCATGACAACCCTATGTACAACGGAATGAAACCCTCCCCAACGCTGTGCCACGCCTGGCACAATGTTACAGGGTTTTCGATGGCTGATTGTTTTGGAGTGGATTGCTGGGTCCTTCTCCCAAGCAGTCTCCCATCCAAGGGCAAACCAGGCTGACCCTGCTTAGCGTCCAAGATCTGACCTCCAATGCCAGGATGGTGCGGCTGCAGGAAACACAACTGTCGAGTGCTTTGGTAAATGGCCGAAGACAGCTGCAGTCATAAAGTTTATAGACTGTTTCCTTGGAGTGTTTCTTCTACACCAAGTGTGACTGTGTACTCTGTGCCCACTGTGGACACAGAGCAGCAGGCTACGAAGATGGAGTAGAAGCGCTCTGGAAAGGTGTGCTTCGCTTCTGGCTTCAGGAAGGAAGTGGCATCTGAGCTGGATTTAAAAATTGGGGGTGAGTTTGGAAGAAAGAAGCTATCCCTGGCTGTGGACAGCCTGGGAGCCTCCAGACCTGCCCAGCCCCGGTTCTGATGGGCTCAGTGGATCTTTGGGGTTCACAGGGATTGGGGCAGAAGGTATAGGGAGGTAGGCGGGTGATTGAGTGGTGGGTGTGGGTGGCTGCAGTGTGAGTGAGGCTCACGTGGTATGGATGTCTCAACCTCTGTCCAGACTGAAAGTGCCAAGCAGAGGCCCCAATCACAAATGCTTGGCTTAGAGGCTGGATGAGTCTTCATAAAAATAAGGCAAGCCAGCTAGACACGGTGGCTCACGCCTGTAACCTTAGCAGCTCAGGTGGTGGAAGCAGGAGGATCTCAGGTTTGAGGCCATAGACAGCCTGGGCAACTTAGTGAGACCTCTCTCAAGGGAAACAAAAAGAAATGGTCTAGGGTTGCAGCCCAGTAGTGGTGCATTTGGAAGGAGTGTGTGAGGCCCTGGGTAAATCCCTACATACCACCCCCCCAAAAAAAAAAAAAAAAAAAAAAGTAATAATAAGTCAAGCCATGTACTGTATGATTTCACTTAGGAAATAGCCAGACTTATGGAATCTGGAGACATTTCCCTAGTGGTTACTGTGGGAGAGGGGAAGTTGGAGGGTGCCTGGCTCCTGGGCAGGGGATTTTATTTTTAGGTGATGAAAGCCTCTAGAGAGGGGAAGATGTCTCTAATGGCAACATTTCTGCTACATGTACTTTGCCACAATTTATGAACAAAATAAAGGGGAAATTGTGACTTGGTCAAAGTATGTGGTTGAACTTCCTGTACAACACAGCTAAGAGGGCTGAGCAGAAATGTGGCTGAGACTGAGGGCAGTAGCTCAGTGGTAGACTGCATGCCTAGTCCTGACAGGGCCCTGAGTTCAGTCCCCAGGACCGACCAACGGACAGACCAACTGACTGACCAACAAACATGGCTGCACTCGAGCTCCAGCTGGCCTGAGAACTGTTACCAGCTGAGAACCATTAGTAACATTAGATTATGCTGTGCCGGGTGCCACGCTTGGCTCTTGCTGCGTCGCCCTGGATTTCCTGGCACTTCCCTTCACTGCATTTGGAGAGGTTTAGCATGTGTCCGGCACGTGATTAATAGGATCTGGTATTTGAACATGGTTACCTGGCTCCCAACCTGACTCACCAGCCTGACTTGCTTAGTACTGTCCAGGTGGGAGCTGCATCAGCCCCCCCATTCCAGGGACCCCACAGTCCGAGGTAAGCAGCCATCAGGGTTGCTCCCCCAAGCCCAGCTCCATGCTCCATGTGCTTCCTGCCACCTGCTGTCCAATCGCTGGCTCTAAAACCCATTGTTCCACCAGGAATCGGCTCAGAAACCCTGATTTAGTACCTCGGTGTCTCAGAGAAATCCTGTGGCTTTTCAAGACAACATCATGTAATATTAATGAAAACACAGGAGCTTCTGTCTGGATTAATTTTTTATGAACAATCATATGTCCAATTAAACTGGCTGGTTTACCAGGCTGGCAGCACTGGCTGTGGGGTGTGGTGGTGCGTGTGTGGCCTCTGTCGGCAGTACCTGGTTTTCCGGGTAGATCAGGTGATATTCCCAGTGTGCGCTTGGTGTTGGTTTGGGCTGGGATGAATGAAGCTGCAGCAACTGAGACCGTGCCCTCTTGAGCTTCTGGGGTCCGGGAGGCTGAACCTGGCCTGTGGAGTTTTCTTCCAGTGGGGAGTAAGGCCAGAAAGCCTGCAAATGTTCCTTGCAAGTCCTGGTTTACAGGTCTTGTTTTTTTTGGGCAGGCACCCAGATGCACCGATTCACTGTGTCAGGATCTCCTAATAGTCCAAAGCAGGCTGCGGGCGCCTCTCCTAATACAGAGAAACAGGGCTTCTGCGCGCATGGCACCCAGGGTGTTATAGTAGCAGCTTTCAGAGTGTGGGGAGCAAAGGTCCGGCCCACGCCTCAAGGTTGCTTTTGCTTTTCCAGCTGAGCATCGAGCAGGCCCAGGCGGTGGCAGAGCAGGTGGAGATGAAGGCGAAGGTGGTGCAGTCGGAGGTCAAGGCTGTGGCAGCCAGGCATAGGAAGGCCCTGGAGGAGCGCGAGTGCGAGCTGCTGTGGAAGGTAAGGGGCGTCAGCACCCCGTCCGCCCAGCCCTACATTTGTCAGAAAGATGCAGTGGGATTCTGTGGAGTCCTGGGGAGGGGGTGGTGTTCATCAGTTACACGAGACACCTTTCTGGAAGGACCTGGGGAGCCAGGTTTGGAAGGAGAGGCTTGAGTTTTCAATGCCCATGCTCAAGGGGGTTGGGGAGAACAATCCAAAGTGCTGCGAGGAGAGGCCAGTGGGTAGGAAACGGGCTCATTCTTGGTGTCCTGGCCGGCCGCACTTCCTGACCCCTTGTGCAAAGTCAGTTTCTACTTGGGAGGGTGAGGAGTGTGTGCCCTCTTGGTCTGAGCAGGAAGAGCGCAGCGTGCGCTGGTGTGTGGGGAGATAACAATCACCTGGAGGTGCCGCCGCCCGACGTAAGTCAACGTCAGCACCTTGGGTTCTCAGGCTTTACGGCCCACTCAGGAAGAAGGGGAGCTCTGTCGCCCCATGGGCGAATATCCCACACCAGATTCCATATGCTTCCTTTCCCTGAGCGTGCATGGGACTGCAGAGCTGATTAAAAGGGCACGCGGACAAACTCTTGGGCTGCGTTTGATCTCATATCTCATGGTGATACCGGCGGTGCCTCGGTTTCTGCAAGCGACCCTGGCTCACCACTGTTCCCTAAAACAGGCATATTCAGCCCGCCTGCCACCTATGGTCTAGGACAGCTAGTTGTGTGGCCCAAAAAATCTGTGGGCATCATGTGTTTTTTATCATCTATTTTCTTTACGACACCCCGCTTCCCGTTAAGTATGTACATTAACTGTATTATATAATTTATGTGCTGCCCACGACACTTCCTCTTTACTTGATGTGGTCTGGGAAGTCAGAAGATTGGGCGTCCCTGTGGCACATCCTATAATGCTCCGCTGGGTTTGCATTGTATTTTCATTTTGTGAACCTCACAACTCTCCACTTTCCGCCTCTCTTGACCGTTCATGGAATAGGGCTTAGTTGCCTTCTGAGAAGAAGAATCTGTGTGTGTGGGGGGGTGTACAAGCCAAAACCTAATTGAGCACATATTTTTCTCAGCGTCTTTGTGGGCCTGAGACAGTTTTCAGACACTCAGATGTCCCCATGGATCTGCTGATCTCATGCCACCCATGAATGTTAATTATACCTGGAGAGGCCTTTGCTTGCAACCTGAGAGCTTTGTAATGAACTCTGCCACAAACCCGCTCTTCTGGATTTTCTGATGAAAAGGGCCTTTGTGCAGGACCAGTGGCCCTCACCTCAGCTCCGCTCCCTCCCACGAGGCCACCTCACTCTCAGGAGAAATGGAAGTGGGGTTCAGGAGACGTATGTTGGGAGAACATGCCTCGTCTTCCTGTGGTGAACCCGTTCTACCTGCCTGTGGCTCATTCTCAGGGCCCCTGAAGATGCACTTGCTTGTTCTCCAGGCACCTCTGTCTCACGCACCTTTTGCTTTGGATATACTTATCCCGGCCCTTCTGAACGTCCCCTCTCTAATGATGGGTTTTCTGCTCTTTTTCAACAAAACCTTCTGTCTGCTTGTCTCTGTTTGGATATTTCTTTGCGATACTACATTTCGGTTTCTTGCTTCCCTGGTTATGGAACAGTAAGAACTACGAGTGTCCAGATTAAGCCTTAATTTAATTAATTTAATTTAATTAAGCCAGGCAATCCAGTTTTGTGTGTGTGGACATGCTGCTTCATTCTTGTGTGTTATACATTTCTACTGTTCTTGGCACCTTGCTGTGTTAGCTGCAGGCACCTGATTCATGGATCAAAAATAGAAGTTTGGCCCAGAGTTAGACCAAAGAACAAAACTACTTTTAACGTAAGTCCACCCGGGCTTCTCCATATGTCCTGGTTCCACAGTGAACAGAGGAGAGAGTACAAATGGGTTACACAATCATGTCATCACCCCTCAAAGGGAAAATTGGATGAAAACCCAGGCCTCAGAACGCAGAGCCTTTATTCTGAAAGAGGATTCCTGTGGCTTTCAAAGTCACTGCCCTCTGCAGACAGTGTGGACTACTTGGGTAGCGTCATTCTCTTTGCAGTGCAAATCACTTTTAGATATTTAAATGTGAAAAAGAACAGAAATTGCTGTGGTTCATTTGTCACATGAAATCCCATATTTCCACATGGTTTGGTCCCAGAGCCTCAGCAGCAAGGACTATTTTTAGGGTCACCACACGTGCTCATGTGTTAGGACATTTTGGAGGCAGAGAGCCTCCTTTGAAACCACACAGGCAGGTCGCTGTCCAGAACGTGCTCTGTCCAGATTTGAGTTGCATGGCTTCCCAAGTCCTTAGCTGAGTTTCTAAAATCTGCCCTTCAAAGTATAGATGTAAGGGCTGGGCTTGTAGCTCAGTGACAGAACCCTTTCCCAAGTACGTGCAAGGCCCTGGGCTCGATTACCAGCATGGCAAAGCAGACAATGGGAGAGGTGTTTTTCTAAAATATTGAATTCCCAGATCCCTCACACATCATTTGAAATCCCTCTCATTGCATGTAAATGTTGTATAAGAGAGACAGGGAAGCCGGGTATGGTGGCTCACACCTGTGAGCATCTTGGGAGGCAGAGACAGGAAGACCCAAGTTTGAGCCCAGAGGCAGCCTGTGTAACTTGGCGAGACCCTGACTCAAATACAAAAGGGGCCTGGCAGTGAGCTCCATGGTGGAGCGTTTACAAAATATGCATGAGGACCTAGGTTCAACCCCCAAGTAATGGGGAACAGAAGAAAAAGGGACGGAAAGACAGGAGAAGGAGCCCGCAGGAGCCCCAGGCCAGCATGGCAGTAGATGCTGTTCTGGCCCTCTCCCATCCTTTCTGGTGCCTCCTCGCCACCCCGACAGCTGCCCTCACCTGGTGACTTCTGGCCCCCACTTCCTCATTTGTCCCCTCCAAGACCTGCTCCCCAAAGTCCCTGGCAACCTGCCTACATCCCAGCCCCTCCACACTCCAAGCTCTGAAGCTTCCTGAAATGGCAAACGCCAGGGGCTTCACTCTCCTTTCAGCTCTCTGCTGGGTAGCCTCACCCTGTGGGTCTGAACTTGAGAAAAAAACTCCCACTTGGTCTAGCTGAGGCCAGCTGTCCTGCACACTTCCTAACAGCTGGTGGTCTTATGTCTGCATGGTCTTATGTTGGTTATTTGCTTAATATCTGCTGTTATATAACTGAGAGAGAAAACCCATATTTTCTGTGGCTTACAGTGGTACCTCCAGTGCCTGGCACAGAGTAGGTGCTTGGGAAACATTATGTCCCCACCTCTAATGTTCATTTCATTTCCAGCTTAGAAAACGTTGTGGTAATTGTAACACCTCCGTATGTAGGTTACCCTGCATCAGATCCACTGATGATCCCTCTCGGTGTATATGCTATTGTCCGTCAGCAGCCACCAGGAAGGGCCTCCACTTAAAGATACCAAAGCCTGTGGCTGTTCACATCTCCTCCATAAAGTGCCAAACTATGCACATCCTCCCACATACGTTGCCAACAAATTCAGTGTAAGGATAGCAAAAAGGAAAACGTCTGTGTGTAGGTTTGGTACAGGCCCAATTCATTTTTGATCCATAGTGGGTTGGCTCTAGGGATGTGGCCCTGGCAGGTATCACTGGGCCAATGGTCTGTGTGTGTGCTTTGAGAGTAAGTTGGCTTCTTGAAGACATAGCCTCTTTTCTCCTAATGCTCTGATCATTGTTTTCTGTGAAGGATAACGTTCTCTTGCATAGTCCTGGTATGACTGTCAGTCAAGAGATTAATCTTGATACCACCCCAGTGTCTAATCCCCAGTCTGTGGTCAAGCGCCAGCAATTTTCTCAGCGGTGTGCATTTAGGCATCTTAACAGCCATCTCGGGTAACAGTTCCTTAGCCCTTTTTTGGAGGGAAGGTGGGGGTGTCCCCTTTTGACTCTGCTGTTTTTCAAGAGTACGGTTGGCTTGGGTGACCGTCCCTCTGTATCTCAGTGTAGGTTTCTTAATGTGCTGTTCCCGGTGTGGTTCTAAGCCTCTGTCCTCTTTTTCTCTCACCTTGGCCTCCAGGTTGAGAAGATCCGCCAGGTGAAGGCCAAGTCTCTGTATCTGCAGGTAGAAAAGCTGCGACAAAACCTCAACAAGCTGGAAAGCACCATCAGCGCCGTGCAACAGGTGCTGGAGGAGGGCAGGGCCCTGGACATCCTGCTGGCCCGGGACCGGATGCTGGCCCAGGTGCAAGAGCTTAAGACTGTGCGGAGCCTCCTGCAACCCCAGGAAGATGATCGGGTCATGTTCACGCCCCCCGACCAGGCGCTGTACCTCGCCATCAAGTCCTTTGGCTTCGTTAGCAGTGGGGCCTTTGCACCGCTCACTAAGGCCACGGGCGATGGCCTCAAGCGGGCTCTCCAGGGAAAGGTGGCTTCCTTCACTGTCATTGGCTATGACCATGATGGTGAGCCACGCCTCTCGGGAGGTGACCTAATGTCAGCGGTGGTCCTGGGTCCTGATGGCAACCTGTTTGGTGCGGAAGTGAGCGACCAACAGAACGGAACCTACGTGGTGAGCTACCGGCCCCAGCTGGAGGGCGAGCACCTGGTGTCAGTGACCCTGTGCAACCAGCACATCGAGAACAGCCCCTTCAAGGTTGTGGTCAAGTCGGGCCGCAGCTATGTGGGCATCGGGCTCCCGGGCTTGAGCTTTGGCAGTGAGGGCGACAGTGAGGGGAAGCTGTGCCGCCCCTGGGGCGTCAGTGTGGACAAGGAGGGCTACATCATTGTCGCCGACCGCAGCAACAACCGCATCCAGGTCTTCAAGCCCTGTGGCTCCTTCCACCACAAATTTGGAACCCTGGGCTCCCGACCTGGGCAGTTCGACCGTCCGGCTGGGGTGGCCTGTGATGCCTCACGCAGAATCGTGGTGGCCGACAAGGACAATCATCGCATCCAGATCTTCACCTTTGAGGGCCAGTTCCTCCTCAAGTTCGGGGAGAAAGGAACCAAAAACGGCCAGTTCAACTACCCCTGGGATGTGGCGGTGAATTCCGAGGGCAAGATCCTGGTCTCGGACACCCGGAACCACCGGATCCAGCTATTCGGGCCCGATGGCGTCTTCTTGAATAAGTATGGCTTCGAGGGGGCTCTCTGGAAGCACTTTGACTCCCCACGGGGTGTGGCCTTCAACCACGAGGGTCACTTGGTGGTCACCGACTTCAACAACCACCGCCTCCTGGTCATTCACCCCGACTGCCAATCGGCGCGCTTCCTGGGCTCGGAGGGCACTGGCAACGGGCAGTTTCTGCGCCCACAGGGCGTGGCTGTGGACCAGGAAGGTCGCATCATTGTGGCTGATTCCAGAAACCACCGGGTACAAATGTTTGAGGCCAACGGCAGCTTCCTGTGCAAGTTTGGCGCTCAAGGCAGCGGCTTCGGGCAGATGGACCGCCCCTCCGGCATCGCAGTGACCCCTGATGGGATGATTGTCGTGGTGGACTTTGGCAACAATCGAATCCTCATCTTCTGATAGCATCTTCTGGGTTCTGTGTTCAGTGTGTGTGCGCGTGCGTATGTGCGTGCATGCGTCTCTCTTTTTGAATTTCAAAGAAGAAGCAGTCTCAGGGAAATTTCTTTTTTCTTTTTTTTTTTTTTCCTTTTTTTCTTTTCTTTTTTGTTTTGTTTTGTTTTGAAAAGAACAAGAAAAGTACAACATTGCTAAGTCCTACCTCATCTTTATTTTTTACAGATGAATGTACTTATCTTTTGTGCAGGGATTGAGCCTGTGAAGTAATAATTTCTATCTACCTCATAAATCTTTGCATTTCCCTCTCCAGCAGGCCCTCCCTCCTCGTGGAGTGGACCTCACATCCCTCTCCCTGTGTGGGCGCAATATGCACGAGCCTCCCTCTCTGGCTGCGGGGGCCCTGGAAGTGTGCGGTGGGGTGCGTTCTGTAGATTGAGCCAAGGAAACACAAAAACTACTAAGTAAAAAAAAAGCTATAAGATGTGGAAAAATAGGATTTAAAATTCATAATATAGAGTATTTGTGTTCTTGAGAATACTGTGTTTATGTGGGGTTAGATTGTGTTGTGTGGTTTGATCTTTTCAGAAAATCTTTTTTTAAAAAATGCTGCAACAGAGGATTTTCTTCTGTTACCCTTTTATTACCTCAGTGTCTGACAGCCTCGTCAGCATCTTTACTGATCCCTAGGAGATGTGGCTGTGGCTTGCTAGCCGAGAAAAGCAGACTGTTTGTATTTTAGGGTATCCACACTTGGTTTTTGTGGAGGGACAGTGTGTATCTGTATGTGTGTGTTTCAAAGCCATCTTATATCCATGTAGTAAATTTGGAAGCAACACACTACATCCCAAGGAACCTTTTCTTTCCATGTTTTGCTTTCTAAGAAATAGATGGAGCTCAGGATTCTTGATTGACATGATTCTCAGAAGTTAAGTATTCTTATTTTGTGGTTGGATATAAAGTGGAAGGAAAAAGGAAATTAACCTCATTCTCAGAGAGAGGGTTTTCAGACGTGGACTGATACGTACCGAGAGCCTACGTGGAGGGCGCTGAGAAAGAAAGCACCCCCAAACTCAGACTGTTCTGGGATGGGGGCAACCCCACACTCCAGAGTGAATGTTCTACAATGCTAGGAGTTGCTTTTCCTAAGAAGAGTAAGTAGGCAAAGGAATAAACTTTTATTTTAAAAGCACAAGTATTTCCTGCTTTGGAAGTTCAGGGAAATAGACTGTGTGAATGTCAGATTCGTAGGAGCAGCCCATTCCCACGTTTCTGCTCAGGTCAGCGTCTCAGGGTCCTTGCATCTGAGTCAATACCATAAGACCTCTTGGTTAACAGGAGTCCCCTACCCCTAAGCCTTTGAATGTAAAGGATTTGTAAACCAAATCACCCCATCCTGGAATGCAGGACATGATACCTTTTCTTAAGCTTCTAACTTGGTACCAAAGAATGAAAACATGTCAGACAGGCTCCCTCTGCAGAACTGGGGGTGGCCTCTGCGTCACTTTAAAGGACTGGTTTGTTGTAAGCTCGACTTGGATACAAACTTTGTGATTCTAGACCTTGCCTTGGGTCCCACATGGGCCCCTGGGTTTCCCCACATGCCGAAATAAGACCAGATTCCAGAGTAGTGGTCCTCAGGGAGAGGTGCTCTCAGACACCAGGGACTAACAGGGCAGACCTGTTGTTTGAAACAGACTAATAATCAGTTTCTGATCAGTTTTAAATGTGCAGAGTAAGTTTACAAATGGAGCGGTTTACTTTTGTTCTTTCAAAAGAAAAGAAAATAAGGACCATGTGACCAGTCAAATTGCTCTTCTCTACCACTTTTGAACATTTAACTTACCTGTCTGAGCTACCCTGTTGCTTCCCATTGCTTTAATTCATGGTTTCTGAGTAACCACATGGGGAAGAGGGTTGTTAGCTTATCTCCCAGAGAAAAGGATGTAACCCATGATCCAAAAACTGGAACATACCTTCAAGCCTGCTGCCTCCCTGCCAGGCCCAGGGAAGGGAAGGGCTAAGAAACCCAGTTTGTTACAAATGCCTTTTCTTTCAGTATCTTAATAGTGAGTCCTTCCCCAAGTCCTATTTGCTTATTTTGCCCTTAAACTTTAAGATCTTAGACTAGTGAAGAGTGGAGTAACTCCCACCCGCCAAATGTCCAGCAGTTTTACACACCTTTTTTTTTTTTTTTTTAATTGAGGAAATGGATCTGGATAAAAACATTCTCAGAAGCCTAAGTTTAAATGACTGAGGAAGGTTATTTTTTTAGTTACTCCCATTTTATTTTAATGATTATTACCATT
The DNA here is from genome assembly GCA_007922755.1 of Pedetes capensis. Classification (NCBI taxonomy): domain Eukaryota; kingdom Metazoa; phylum Chordata; class Mammalia; order Rodentia; family Pedetidae; genus Pedetes; species Pedetes capensis. The sequence goes on from VMDO01007801.1 coordinate 38,344, forward strand.
TATTGTTTTTGTGTGTGGTTGTGGTGTTGGAGAGTTGAACCAAAGGCCTCACATGGGCTAGGTAAGTGCTCCACCTTTCATCCCCACCCCCGGTCCCTCTTTTACTTTTTATTTTGAGTTACACAGGCTGTCTCTGGCCTCAGTCACAATCCTCCTGCCCTCAAGTGCTGGGATTGCAGGTGTTTAAAATTTCGTCCTTTTCATGGTCAATTTCGTAACTCTTTCCGTCCTTCCCAGCTTCCTCCAAGGGAGGCAAATACTGGCTGGTGAACTAGAAGTTTTCTCAGTGAATAGCAGCAGATACAATTAATTACTTAGCATTTTCCTGTGGATTTGATTGTAAAGCCAGAGTATTCGCCCCAAAGCCAGAGTATTTGCCCCATGGCTGAAACTTTCAGGTCTTAATTAACAGATGGACCCGGGTGCAGGCTGAGAGCTAGAGGGGACAGGCCCCAAAGCGCATGTGTAGGTGGCAGCCACTGCCTCTGTCCTCAGGTGCGACGGCGCTTACCTCTCTCTATCTGGAAGGGTGTGTGTCTGGTGTTTGGGAGACATGGTCGCATTTGGGAGACTTTTGTTTTTAAAACAAGTGGCCGTTTGTGACCATGTGAGATGGACTCCTGACCCATAGGGAATTGGTGCTGAGCACTTTGGAGAGCTTTTGTTGTGTTCTGTGGGACGCTCCAAGTCCAAGGAAGATGAGAAAAGCCATGGACACCCCCTGTGTGAGGCTGCCAACAGTTCGCAGATGCAGGGCATCTCTCCTGTCTGCCACGAGGTGACTCTTGGGTGGACTGCGTCAGAGCCAGGAGCATGGTAAAAAGAGGAGGGCCTGGGTAGTGTGAGGGAGATTCAAGTATTTCTAGGGAGTGAAATAACTACACAGTGTCTCCATGCAGGTCCCCCATGCAGGTCCGATCTGCTCAGGTGGCGGGGGCAGAGAATATGGAGTCTAAGTTCATTTTATGTTTGTAGGTACCTGTTGGAATTACGTATTTAGTATTTCAAAGTGTAATTTTTTGTAAAAAAATAATAATAATAATAATAATAATCATTTCTCTTTGAATTTGGTCACGAGCAGTAATCCTGTTTCAGAACCCGTGTTCTCTGACATGGCTGGAGCCCAGTGGCCCAGGCTGTACCCCAAGTGCACTAAGCCCTCAATCAATGCCCTTTTAAGTCTAACTTATTTGGGGAACCATACAAGGCTACCATAAACAGAATCTAAATTACGTATTGGGCCAAAGAAGTTGCCAGGATGAAGGCACTTTGTGACAGTGGCAAGAGAATAGCTTGAGATTGGCTGGCTCAGTCCATTTTACTCTACTTAAGCCAAAGCTTAACCTTTTCAGGAGGAGACAAGTCTTTTAGGCTTGATGCAGAAGAATACTGTTTATATATGTGTTGTCTTCCTGTTTGGATGGTTCTAGGGTTGCTGAGTTCTGGTAGGTAGTGAAAGATATGCCAAAGTTCTAGACTTGTTTTCTGCTGTTTAAAAAGAAAGAAAAGAAAGGAGGAAAGGAAGGGAGAAACCCAATGGTGCCAAAAGTACTTAGGGTGTTTATTTAGAATGTCACTCTCGCAGAGCCTCCCACAGTCTAGGGCTGTGTAAAAGTCAGACGCCTGTACTCATGCATGGGATTGCATGGGGTCCGGCCCTCCTGAGGCTCTGCAGCTTCCTGTGGGCCAGGGCCATGGGGCACCGCACTAGATACCACTCCGGGGGCTTTAGATTCTACCTCACTTTTGGTGAATGTCATCTACCTCATTAGCATCTGATGGATCTTAAAAAGAATAGTGTTAGTCCAGTGGGGAGTGGGCAGAAGTGGGAAAGCCACCTGCAGAAGAAATGTTGGCATAAATCTAGAACGGATTGCTCCCGGGAGAAAAGCTTGCCCTTCAGAGAGAGAGGCATCAGGTAAATGTAGCCATAAATCTAGATGATTCTTACCTATCCGGCCTTCCTCCCCCTGCGGAATGATGCATACCTTTCCCATGTTGTTCAGTATTAAGAAACTACTGGTTAATCTGACCTGTTGGAGGACTTAACTGCATAAAGACCTTTAGGTCTCTTTTTCTCTTCAAGAGAAAAATATTTTATCTGTATTTGAATGTCTGCAAAATGTACCCTTTTTTTGTGGGAATCCTAAAGGTATATGGTTGGAAACATCAAGGATTTGAAGGGAACAAGAATCCTTTTGACTTCACGATTGTATTTGTAGCTTTCTGGACCCAACAGGATACTCAATACTACGATGTCCCAGCAGTCACTGGTTCTCCTGAGCCATGGCTGGTGAAGTGTGTGTGTGTTAGTCTGTTGATTTTTTTTCTTTTCCCCCCTCTCTACCAAAGGTAACGTGTTGACGGGTTGCTTTTTTCTCCTCTTTCTTTTTCCTTGTTTGCTAAATACTTGATAAATTTGAGAAGCACATTATCAGGATATACTGTATTGATCCTCTACCTCTCTTCCTTGGTAAATTTCTTGGTCTGGCGGGATGAGAGGGTCCTATGACCACTGTAGATTCGTGAGTTGGGTTTATAAATGTCACGGTGAAGAAATACCTCCATGACGTCTATTTTTCAAGCTGATCTTACGGGTGAACAAGCCAGCCTGTAGGGATGTTTTCCATCATCACTTAACCGGTAATGGTTCTAAAAGCTGGGTGTATCCACATGGTCTTAGACCTCCTTTTAATGATTGTATTAACTGACGAGCTCAGGTAGTATTTTCTCATGGCTGTCTCTGAGCACGCTGGCTGGAGGTTGGCGTGTGTAGCAACGTGTTTACTTTCTTTAAATAACCAGCTCTGTAATAGCTCTGTTTCTAGCCGCCTGTGTGGTTGTCTCTCTTCAGAAGAATTTTCATGTTTCTGGGTTTTTCTTATTTTTAGGGTGGTGAGATTTCTTTTTTCCTTTCGCTTAAAGTCAGTGCAGGTGAGGGAGGGAGGGTAGATGGATGTTTAACTAGCATGTTACATATAGGGTGGGTGGGAGGGTTGTTAGTTTTTTTTGTTTGTTTGTTTTTAAATGCATCTTGCTTAGTACTGTCCATTAGCTCTCATGCCTGGTCAGCAAAAAAAAAAAAAAAAAACTTTAATTTTTAAGTATAGAATACATGACTCAGTTTTTTGTTGTTGTTTTTTTTTTTTAAAGAGAAGTGAATGCAGAATTGGGTGAACTTAAGAGAGGCATGTTGCCTGATGTTCAAATGACTAACTTAAGCCTCTAATTTTTATTATTTGTCCAAGGCAAACCAATAGAAGGAATCTGCCCCCCCTGTACACCTGCCCTGGCTGCAGAAGCCATGGGGCCAGTCTGTCAGCTGCCTGCTGCCTCTTGCCACGTTTTGAGTGGGCATTGCTGTGGCAGCATGGAATCTATCATTTCCATGGGTGAGTGGGGAGTTTCCCCCAAACGTTTAGGCAAAAGTGGGTCTTTGTTGTATTTACCCCCCCTTTTGGCTTTTACTTTGAAACGTCGGTATTGCCGCAGGCATGACAGGCAGTGAGCAGGTGAAGAACCAATGAGAAAGTGTTCAAAACTCCTGTGTGCGCTAACAGGCTTCTGAATGTATCGCTGTGGTCCACAGAGAAGGCTGGAGAAGGGTAGCAAGGTGATGCTGTATCAGCTACTGCAGCCTTAAAACAAAGTCGGTGTCTCTTTGGACTCTAAAATGGTTCCTATGCAGCTTATTTTATTTTTGTTTAATCAAATAAACAAGAGGGTTTTTCCATGGATACTGTGTCTCTGTGTGATCCTTTAATCCCGGATAGGTGTGTGTGTGTCTGCGCCCTTGATGGAATGGGGCTGCACTTTGGCTGGGGCTCGACTGACCTTTTATGGTGTTTTTCAAAAAGGTCAGTGGCAGCTTTGTTACTGCTGCTCCTGCAGACCTGGAGGTGAAACCCAGGACATTACCCAGTGAGCAAACACAGCCACAGAGTCACGCTCCTAGTCTCCCCTGCTCTTCACCTTAAGTTTCTTGTTTTTTATTTTGAGACAGGGTCTTGGTAAGTTACACAGGCTGCCCCTGGCCTCTAACTTGTGATCCTCCTGCCTCTACCTCCCAAGTCACTGGGATTATAGGTATTCACCACTGCACCTGGCCAGTGGCAGCATTTGGAGTGAGGAAATGTTAAAGAGCCTAAAAGTTTCTAAACGTATTAGCTTGGCAAGGTGCACACCTGTGATCCCAGGGACTCGAGGCAGAGGCTGGCATTTTGCAGGTTGGAAGCCAGAGGTGTCCTGCATTACTTAACAAGACCCTGACTTAAGGTTTTTGTTTTTTAAAAAAGGGAGTAAGCCGGGTGCAGTGGTGCACACCTGTAATCCCAGTGGCTCTGGAGGCGGAGGCAGGAGGATCGCAATTTCAAGACCAGAGGCAGTCTTTGTAACTTAGCAAGACCTTGTCTCAAAAAGTGGGGGGAAAAAAAGAGCTGGGGGTGCAGCTCAGTGGTCCAGCACTTGCAGAGCATGCAAGCGCGAGGCTCTGGGTTCAACTCCAGTACCGCAAAAAAAAAAAAAAAAAGTGTGCAACTTAGTGGTGAAGCACGGGCAAAGTATGCTCAGGGCTCTGGGTTTAACACCCCCAGTACAGCAACCAAAAAAGAAAAAGTTTTAAAACCTATTCTGTAACCTTGGATCTGCCTTCTCCCAAAGGAGCTGAGAAACCCATGTCCCTCTTCCTGGGTGGAACTTTCCTTATGACCTCTGCCCTGCTGGGAAGGGACCAAGGAACCATTTTGGGTTTAAGCTCTGGCCCCTGCGGAATGGAGCTTCTTGCCCACCTGGCTAGCTCACGGAAATTCTGAAGGTGTTGGCTAGGTGCCATCGAGTTGAATCTGACCCGTAGCAAGCCTATGTCCAACAGAACGAAAACATTCCATCACACTGGGCCATGCCCGGCACTGTCAGTGCTTCCCTGCTAGTCATAGTTTTTGATGGCTGATTGTTTCAGGAGTGGGCTGCCAGGTCCTTCTCCCATTTTTTTGGATGCTGGGGATTGAGCTCAGGTCCTTGGAGTGTGTAGAGCAAGCACCCTACCAACTGAACTAAGCCCCAGCCCTCTGATGAGGGCAGGAACCATGCTTTAAAAGTGCAGAGCATCAGTACCTGGTATGGACAGCCTTTGCTGTTGTCTTCACTTAATCTTGTGTTGGCATTGAGCATTTAAAATGCCTTTTGCTGCCCGACACACCCTGTCATCCCCGTAACTCTGGGAGGTGGAGGCAGGAGGTAAGTTAGCGTGACCCTGAGTCAAAATGAGAAAGGAAAAAGGGGCTGGGGATACAACCCACTCGTAGGGCATTTGGAAAAGTGTGTGTGAGGGCCTAGGTTCTACCCCCAACTTCCACTAAAATTAATGTTAAGTAAGCTGTTTGGTTCAATGGTGCATTTAGCTTTAAAATTCTGCCACATCCTGAGTCATTTCCTAAAGGACTCAGTGGAATACAACTTCCTAGATGCTGAGCCTCTGTCCCCACTCTTCTTCTTCCCATCCTTTGTCTCTTCTCTGACCTCTTAGCATACCTTTTACCTCTCGCCGGACACCATGAGAGACCTGGTGTTAAATAGGAAAGTTGGATGGGTCCGCCGCCCCCACCTTTGTAATAAAGATACCTTATTAGTTCTCCTGAACCCATGAGCAGAAGCTAATACAATAAGGGAAGACTCGTTTCTGAGGCAAGGAATGCTCTAGAAACTAGAGCCTGTGCTTTATCCTCACTCCCAGATGATCCCTAGAGTGTTGTAGCCAGGTGAGGTGAGCATGGAGTGGCTCGACTTGGTGGCCCCTGGGCTGCCAATAATAATATTACAGTGAGTATTCTGCAAGGATATGGGGAGATGAGAACACTTGCTCATTGCTAGGGGGGTTGGACAGTGAGAGAAGCCCTTGAACCCAAGTTGACAGTTCCTCATGGTGATCATAACCAGCAATGCCACTGGTGTCCAAGCGAATTGAAAACACCCGTCACATAAGAGCTAGTAATGAATATTCAGAGCCATGTAGTGGCTGAAAGGTACAAATGGCCCAAAGGGTCCCACCTAATGACTGAGCAAAACGTGCTACATTTTTATAGTGGAATACTATTCAGCCGTGGAAAGCAGTGAAGTGGGGACAGAGGTTATGCTGTAGGAGAGCCTCACAGGTGTTTTAAGGAGTAGGCCCTTAATTTCATGTACATGGTGCTGAGATCTAGTCGTTGCTTTTCCAGTTCTGAAAGAGGAAAGAGAAGTTCTGGAGTTAATTTTGCTAAAGTCTACTGACAATTTAATTCACCATGTCCAGTGTTGATCTTTGCTGCCCTGGAACTCACTATGTAGACCAGCCTGGCCTTGACCTCAAGCAATCCTCCTGCCTCTGCCTTCTGTGTGCTGGGATTACAGGTGTGCGCCACCACACCCAGCTTTCTACTGTTGATCTTGTTTCAACAAAACTGACTTATTTGTTGTTTTGTGTTTGTTTTAATTTAGTACTGGGTGTCTGAACCCAAAACCTCACAAATGCCTTGCAAGCTGCCTACCACTGAGCTGTACACCCTGCCCATTTTGTAGTTTTTATTCTGAGATAGGGTCTCCCTAAATTAGGCAACTGGTAGCCTCAGACTCCTGATCCTCCTGCCTCTCCTTGCGAGTTGTTGGGATTACAGGTGTAGCCACTGTGTCTGACCTGTATTTTGTTTTTGCTTTGTTCGTTGCTGGGCACTGAGCTAGGCCCGTGTGTGCTGGCCAAGTGTCCTGTCACCAAGCCATAGCGTCAGCGCATTTCTTTAGTTTTTTAAAGGCAAGGTTATGGTGAGCTTGCTCTGCTCCTCCGCACTCCGCTCAGTGTCAGCACAAAGACGCTTCTGGGAGAAACAGGCGGTTGAGACAGGAGCCCTTGTCTGGGCAGGGAGATGAGTCAGGAGCTGATACTTCCTGCAGTGTGGACACATGAACCTGAGCTCAGGCAGAAGTCACACCGATGTAGTTAGGCTGGGTGGTCCTCAGGGGGCCTGCTAAGACAGGTGAGCCCACCATGCTTTTATTGGGTGAGTAGTTGCTGGTGTTTTACTCAGATGTCGACTTGCCTTTCGGTGGTTGAGGTGGCTCTTGGCACCTTTTGTGGTCGGGCATCCCAGGGTGGTCTCCATGGCTGCCCTGCACATTCTACCGAGTTCCGCTTCTGGGTGTACATGCTGCCCTTGCTATAGAAGACTAGAGGAAGTGCCCTCTCTGGACTGAGTTAACTGGCATGAATCCAATATCTTCAACTTTTGCACCAGGTGACCCTACAGCAGCGACCTGGACCGCCTTCTGCCAGACAAATTGAATCGCGGTTCTGGTGGCGCTGGCTGGGGTGAGCGACTGGGGAGAATGAGGTAAGGTTTGCGTGGCTGCACATAGCCTCCCATCTGGCTTCAGAGTGTGCCACAGCATCAGGTCTGTGAGGGGAATGAGAAGGGAAGGCGTGAGGGTGCAGGATGCCCCCAGAATGGTTCCATGGCCCTCACCCAACAGCTGCAAGGCAGGTGGCTGCACGTCTGGGTCCCGGGCAGCTCTGGCGAATCTGAGAAACAGGCTCTGGGGAGTCCAGAGTCATTTGTTACTCCACCCCACTGCTCCTGAGGTCTCTCCAGGGCATAGTTCTCAGGCAGCTGGCCCCAACCTTTTTGGCATCAGGGACCAGTTTCGTCCACAGACCGGAGGTAGGGGCTTGGGATCCTTCCAGGATGATTCAGTCATGGGGAACAGCTATAAATGCAGATGAAGCTTCGCTCCTTCACTTGTTCACCACCTGCTGGGTGGCCCAGTTCCTAAAAGGCTGTAGGTCATTCCTGGTAATGGCCCCGGTGGCTGGGCTCCTGCTCTAGGGAATGACAGGCTGCAGGGGTGGGGATGTAACTCAGTGGTAGAGTGCCTTCCTGGCCTTCACTAGGCTCTGAGTTCCATGTACAGCACCACCCGGAAACAGAGAAGACAGAGAAAGGAAAGAGGAGAGAGGGAGGGAAGCAGGCCCACAGCAGCCCAGGCCCAGGGGTGGGAAGGAGTTGCAGGTCAGGAATGGCCACGGGTGCCTTGTGGATGGGACAATTTCCCCAGGTGGGACATGTGCCAAGCAGCACCCTCTGTATTTGAGGAATTGCTCTTTGCCAATTTGGGTTCTTCGCTCTTTAGCTTGTGGTGTTATTGGTCATTATGTCAGACGTGCATTAGTCTGCACACATGACTAGACCCCAGGTCATTTTCATTTCTGTCCCCTCTCCAGCAATTACTGCCACCACCAGCATCAACCTGCTGTCAGATGGAGCCTGCCTCCTCCAAGTCACTGTGGGAACTTCTGCAGACCTGCTAGAGGCGCTCCCTGTACCGCTATAAGGTTAGGCTTTGCAGTGCTTGTTCACTTGTCACTTCACCTAATATCCAGACATTCAGATAAGTGTTCCAAAAAAAATTTTTTTTGACAATATTTAGAGGATACCAGGGCCTCGTACATACTTTGTAAGTGCTCTACCACTGTTTTTATTTTTTATTTTGAGTCAGGGCCTTACTAAATTGCATGGGCTGCTTCCTGCCTCGAACCTATGATCCTCCTGCCTCAGCCTCCAGAGTTCCTGGAATTACAGGCATGAGCCATACACTTGGTGGAATTGAAATGTTTATTAAACTTCTTTCTTTCTTTCTTTCTTTTTTTTTTTTTTTTTTGGTCCTAGGGGTACTTATCCCAGGGCTTCTATCACTGCGCTGCACCCCCAGCCCCATTTTTACTTTTTTTAGCTTGAGACAGGGTCTCACCAAGTTGTACAGGCTGCCTCTGGCCTCCAGCTTGTGATCCTCCTGCCTCTACCTCCCGAGTCGCTAGGATTGTAGGTGTGCACTATTGTGCCCAGCTGAATTTTTTTCATTCTTATGTTGTCTTAGCATTTATGACTAGCTTAAGGTATCTTAGGGGCTCGAGTTTGGCTCAGTTGATAGAGCACAGCTCTGTACTCTCTGAAGACATGGGTTCTGTCCCCAGCACCACAAAAAAACAGAAGGATGTGGCAATCCACTCCTGAAGCAATCTCAAAACAGTGAGCCATTAAACCCTAGGAGGGTCACTGTGAGTCAGACCTAACAACAACCACATTAAGGTATCCTGTTTATTGATTTATCTGTCATATTTTACCTCTTCCTCCTCTGTTGAATTCATCCCTAGCTGTATTTCCATTACCTAGAACAGCGCTCAGCAGGGAATAAACACTCAGCGCCCATTGAGAAAATGGACCGGTGTGTGCAGGGCGACCAGAGCTGAGGCAGCCGTCCCAGTCAGTTAGGATTTGGGCTCCCGTCCACTCGGCTGTGTCTGAGGAAGAGGTCTCCCTGTGCTGGGGATTGTTGTGCCAAGCAAGCCCTCTGCTGTGGAGCTGTATGTCCGGCTGTGGATGGATGTTTCCTGAACGCTTCTGCTGGCTAGCCCCTGTTGCATGTGAGGGGGCTCAGTGCCAACAGTCCCTGTGCTCCGGTGGTCCCTGTGCTCCAGCAGCCGCAGTGTGGAGCCCCTGTGTCCGGCCTTCACGAGGTCAGGTTTCTCTGCTCCTCCTTCTTCACTCCCACCCTCCCCATGCGTTTGTGGGTCACCACAGCAAGTTGCTCTCCGCTGTTTCCCATCTCCTGGTCTCAGCTTTCATGGCCCTTTTCTTCTTGTGCCTGTTGCTACCCAGGGGCCCTGGGCTCTGTGGAGTCTCTGGATCACCGGATCACCCGTGTGTGCCACCCCACCCAGCCACACCACACCTTTGAAGAGTAACTGCATAATTTCTTTCGTTTTTCTCTTCACATCCATCTTTCAAGGTAAATTATCTTTGCTTAGCCAAAGGCAGAGGGAATCCAAGCCTGGGACTCTGCCTCTGAGGCTCTGGGTTGGGACTACAAGGATGAGAAGGCCCAGGATTGGGGGAGAAGATTCTGGAAGGGGTGGAATGAGCTCTTTGCGGGAGTTGAGGGGTGGTGATAGAGGGGAGAGACCCACTCCGTTCACACCAGAATCCTGTAGGCAAATCAGTTCTGAGTGAGGAGAGGGCCCTGGCAGCTCGGGCTTTGTGGGGTAGGATAACAAGGGATAATAACAGCAGGGCTGGGCTGAGGGCTGACCTGGTCCTTCAGTAAGGGCAGAAGCCCAGGGTAATTATATCTCTCCTTTTAAAAACTTTTTGAGACAGAGTCTCACTACATTGCACAGACTGCCTCTGACCTTGAACTCGAAATCTTACTGCCTCTGCCTCCTGAGTTGCTGGGATTACAGGTGTGCACCACGGTGCCCAGCTCGTTACTGAAGCTGTAAGTATCTTTCTCATTTCATATACATGAACTTGTGTAAGATATTCTTCAAAATTCTGAGCACTTCCCATGTGTGACATTGCCCACACCTTGAAAACTGCTGTTCTAGAGACAGGAAATCTGCCATCAGATGGCAGCAGGTATAGCAGCAGTTTCCAATTTACACTGGCCATCATTCAGGAAGTTGATTTCATTATAAAGACAAGGGAGAAGGACCTGGAAGCCCAATCCCCATGCAGCCAGCCACCAAAAACCTTATTAACAATAGAGAAGCACTGTCAATTATAGTGCCAGGATAATGAGCCCCCCAGGCTGGAAGGCATTCAAGAAATGACTGTGGAAGAGTTGCCTCCTCAAAGTAGAGTAGGCCTTAGTGATGGGAATGGAGTAAAGCCCCTGGGACCTTCTTTTGCTGGTGTGGCAGGAATCAAAATGAGAAGAAACATAGTGTCTGCAACAATGGGCTCAAACATGAAAAGATCATGAGCCTGGCACAGTGTTGGCTAGTGTTTCGTTCTGTTGTACATAGGGTCGCTATGACTCAGATCTGACTTGATGGCACCTAACAACATTTTTTATTGATATATTTGTCTGTCTGCGCAAAATCACACTATCTTAATAAATAACACAGGGTGTGTCTGTTCTAGAATTTGCAATCCTCCTGCCTCCACCTCCTGAGCTCCTGGGATTACTGACAGCTACACCCTCAGGAGAAGCCCTCCAAGGAGTCCAAGGAGGCGCAGCTGGACCACCGTGAGTCCCTCCGAAGGGTCCTGTGGACGATTCCTGGGAAGCTAGAACACCAGAGTTCCCCAACCCCAGCCAGTCGATCACCTCTTTATAACCCTTTGACTGGGGAGGCAGAGGCAGGAGGATCTTGAATTCGAGGCCAGAGGCAGCCTGCATAATTTAGCAAAACCCTGTCTCACAGTAAAAAAATTTAAGAGGGTTTGGGGAATAGATCAGAGGTAGAGTGCTTGCAAATTATGTGTGAGGCCCTGAGTTTAGCCCCGTAGTACTTTATAACCCAGGGCCATGTGCTGCTGCAACAGAAGGGACAGGGACTGGCACCTCAGGAAATGGTCTCCAGTCCCATGACCCTCCTGTGACCCTCCTGACACCCTGCCTCCAGAAGGGAATGGTAATAGCTTCGTTAACATTACCATAGGCCTACCTAAGCTGCATTGTTTTGCTTATTTTGTTGCTGGAGGTCATCCAGGTGTTCTCCTTCAAGGAGCCTGCTTGTCACACTCCACCCATTCCTCCAGGGATTCCATTCTTTCCAACCCCTCTTCCCTGCTATTCCCTGAGCCCCCAGGGGGTGATCTGTACCTTCTACTCATGGCTGGGAACTGAGGGAGCCATGCCACAGCAACCCTCTTTCCTGGACCACAGAAGGCAGTGTGATGGGCATGTCATATCCACCCAACAAAACTGTAGCAGAGGCTTCCCTGCAGGGACCTAGGTTCCCTCAGTCACAGGGTTTTGTCCTGGCTTACCATGCTGAACATGGGCTCCATCCCATGGACCAGGCCTTAAATCTGACCCAAAAGAAGCCCCTGGTGCACCAGCCAGCCGTCCCTGCCTGCCATCATCCCCTGCTGTCGCCCTGAGCATCCGGTAACTTGTAACACGGAAGGGCCCTGGGGTACTCAGCTTTCAGCCTGACCCACCAGGATTTTGCCTCGCTCAAAAGCCTCGAGTCTAGCAATCCCACTGGAACCCCTTGTTTACCAAGTCATACAAAGGACGGGTCACTTGAGCAAGAAGGGATATGAAACATGCCAGACCCTGGGAGCCTGGAGACCTCAGCTGCTCTACCTCCACGGGCCAGGTGGCTGTAAGGTTTTCTCAGTCACCATGTGGGCGTCCTGTGTGTCTTCCCTGATCATAACGTTCAGAGTCTCCCAGCCCTGCCTGGCCATCGCACCTGGAGTGTGCAGACTTCCCGCCTTTCCCACGCGCCCTCCGCCCTCTGGAGCCTTCAAGATCCTTGAGACACTCCAGGTGCAGTACACCATCCACATGGTGAAACCTTTCTAAACAGGGTGGGCCAGACCACAAGCAAGGTCAATTCTCAGGTGATTCTCCAACAGAATCTAGCCACAGGCCCCAGGGGCAAGACTAAATAAATCAAGGTCCTGACCAGGAATTTTCCAAATCACCAAATCAATGGAGTACTCTTCAAAGAAAGACCAGGTGGCACACACTTATAATCCCTTTGACTGGGGAGGCAGAGGCAGGAAGATCTTAAATTCTTGAATTCGAGGCCAGAGGCAGCCTGCATATAAACCCTGTCTCACAGTAAAAAAATTTAAGAGGGTTTGGGGAATAGATCAGAGGTAGAGTGCTTGCAAATTATGTGTGAGGCCCTGAGTTTAGACCCCTACTACTGCCAAAAAAAAAAAAAAAAAAATCAAAAGCCTTTGTCCTTTATGAGTTTGTACACTAGTTACTAATATAGGCAGCCAGCACCCACACTGGGAGAGGAAATCCCTGGCTCTGGTAGCCACTGGGAATCTCTCTGCTCTCCATCCACAGGGCACACCTGTCCTCCTGGCTGGCTGAGACAAAATTGCAACCAGGCCACAAGGTTCTAAATCCATTGTTTTATTTTCCCAGCGGCTCAACCTCAGAAAAATACTCCAAGACACAAATAGATCACGAGCAGAAAAGTTTATTTAGACTGGCCAGCCGGCTACTTTCAGTCCCGGGAGTGGACCTTCAGAAAGCAGCATCTACTCATAGTGCTTAGGGGCTTTATAAGGTAGGGGAGGAGAAGCAGAATTACAGAAGCAGGAACTTTTTTCTACGGTAGAAGGGTGGGAGTACAAGTACAAAGTAATTTGCATTTCCCAGAGTTTAGCCATTTGCAGGAATTCCCTGAATTTGACCTTTTACAAAGTTATGTAGTGACCATTTACAAAGTTATCTAGTGCCCCCACATTTTTCTTAATTCAGCCCTTCCACAGGCCCAGCCATCTCATGACACACCTGCCCTTATCAGCTTTTATTGAGGGCTAGTTTCGAGGAACCAGAGTGATTTTGAAGTGACCTAGGCCTGCAATCACATATGAAAGCTTAGGAAATGGGAATTGGTGATGGAAAGATGACTTTATTTACAATTTGACAAAACTGGGAAGAGAAAACAGTTCCAAAAGTTCTCTTTAATTCCTGTGGTAATCTCCCATCTTTTATAGGAAAGATGAAGTCAAAAGCTGGAACAAAAATTAAGACCCAGGAAATATGTAGATTTAGCTGTGAGCTACCTCATTTCAAGCTGTGAATATCTTTTCTTGGTGGGGTGGGGGTAGCTCTCTGGGCCCCAAGGTCCCAGGCTGTGAGTCTCCTTGTAATGCTCATCTTTCTGGAAGGGAGACCCTTCCTGCTGTGCACATTTAAGGCTTTTAGTGTGGGATCTCCTGCTGAGTGTTCATTTCCCCGGGGTCTGTTAACAATTCAGCATGTGTTCTGTTATATTATTAAGATATAGTTATATTTGTAACATTTATATGATTACATTACCTCACATATTTTTGTAGCGGGAACACTTAAAATCTACGTCTGAGCAATTTTCTTTTTAATTCAGTATTGGGGATGGAACCCAGAGCCTCACAATTATTAGGCATGTGCTCTGCCACTGAGTGGCACCCAGCCCAACAATTTTCAAGTATATAATGTGTTTAGTTATAAAGTCACCAGATTGTACTGTAGACCCCTTGAACTTATTTCACCCCACTGAAATTTTGTATCTTTCAACCAACATCTCCCCAAAATCCCACCTCCCCAGCCCCTGGTAACCATTCTACTCTACTTCTGTGAGCTGGACGTTTTTACACTCCACATGTGAGTGACATCATGCATTGTCTTTGTGCCTGGCTTATTTCACTTAACTGTGCCCTCCAGGTCCATCCATGTGGTCACAAGTAACAGATTGTTTTTCTTATTGAATGCACATGGCTTTTCTCTTCCTCTGTTAATATGATGATTTGCATTAATAGATTCTCTAATAGTAAGCCAACATTGTGTTTCTAAAGTGAACTAACTTGGTCATCATGTATTTTTCAACTATAGTGGAAAGGACTTGGTTTATCATTTTGTATAGGATATTTGCATCTGTTCATGAGTGCAATTGAGCAATTCTTTTTTCATACTTTGCTTTTGTTATCAGAGTTGTGCTAACCTTATCAAATGTGTTTTGCATATTCTTTCTTTGTATTTCTAGGGGAAGATGATGCTTGAAATTACGTATCTTGGATATTTGGTAAAATTTGCCCATAAACCATCTTTTCTGTTTTTCTACAAAGCATTTACAGATTTGTTTGTTTGTTTTGAGATAGGATGTTGCTATGTAATTGTCACGAGTAAGAATCTCTTCCTCATTTAGGGTGAGGTCGGGAATAAGAGGACCAGATATTGTTACTGGCAGGAGACCTTTATTGCTACACACAAGGTTAGTTCACACACACACACATCCTGGCACACTGATACCTGGCACCTCTGTAGTCGGGTTTGATGACGCAGGTAAGCCTCGTGATCTGTCCAATCGAGCGGTGTCCTTGGCCTTCCTTCCTGATGTTCTTCCTTCCACTGCATGGACGATGGTGGCGATGTGGTGACGGTTCCTCTGCTGGTGGGGGGCTCAGCGTGACGCGACGTCTGTCATCACTCGGAGTGGAGAATGCCCGTCTGCCGTCGAGTTTCTTCTCTTTTTATACAGTTCGTGTGGAGTCTGTGCTCCATCTGGTTATCTCGCATTGACGTCACTGTGCCGTGTGGTTATCGGGTGCCAGGTGTCAATCTTATCCTTTTATCACACATGTCATACATGTCACACATGTCTGGGGCAGTCCCAGATGGGTTTACACACAGTTTCTTTCATTATTAATTTGTATTTCTTTTATTCCTTACAGTAACCCAGGCTAGCCTGGAATTTGCTATGTAATCCAGGTTGGCCTTGATTTTTTGATCTTCTTGCCTCTGCCTCCTGAACGATAAGATTATAGATGTGCCAACACCTGGCTTCAGATTGAATTGTAAATATGGATATGCATTGGGTTTTATATTTCTTTTTGAGCCAGTTTTGGTAAGGTGTATTTTCCTACTGTATCCATTTCATCTCAGTTTTAAAATTCAGAATGAAAAAGTTGTCGATAGTCTTGTTTTGCTTTGTTTTGTTTAAGACAGGGTCTCCCTGTGTAGCCCAGGCTTGCCTGGGGGTCACTATGTAGATCCAGCTGGCCTTGAACTCATGTCAACTCTCCTGCCTTAGCCTCCCAAGTGCTGGGAATACAGGCATGTGTCACCACACCTGGCTGATAATCTTTTTAAAATTATGTTGTAAATCTCTCCTCTGTTCTACTTATAACTCTTTCTTCCTTACTTACTTTACTAGAGTTTTCAGATATTTATGGGCCTATTTTGCTTTCAAGTTCTGTTTAATTTATTCCCCTATATTTATTATTTTCTTTCCTATACCTCCTTTGGGTTAATCCTCTTCCTTTTTCTGCTGTCTCTTTTTCTAGTTGAACACATTATTAATTCTTTGAGAGAATATCTCACGTAGCCCAGGCTGATCTAGGATTTATAACCTTCCTACCTCTGTCTCTGGCGTGCTGGGATCGCAGGTGTGCACCACCACGCTTAGCTCTTTTTTTTCTATACAAGTATTTAAGGTCTAAATTATTTTCTAAGGGCAAATTTAGCACCATAACTTTGCTAAGTTGCATTTTTCCAGTTATAGGTATTTTCTATTTTCCACAGTATATTCATTGGTTTCTAGGTTACATGAGAGTGTGTTATCTAAAGTCCAAATAGGTAGGAAGTTTTAACCATTTTCCAAGAAGGTAATTTGTAAATTAGTTGTTTGCCAACTTTTATTTATTTTTATTTTTATTTTTTTGCTGTACTTGGGAGTTGAATCCAGGGTCCTGTGTAAGCTTGCAAGTGCTCTACTACTGAGCTGCACCCCCAGCCCATTTTTCATTTTTTATATTGAGACAGGGTTTTGCTAAGTTATGCAGGCTGCCTCTGGCCTCAAACCTGTGATCCTCCTGTCTGCGCCTCCCAAGTTGCTGGGATGACAGGCCTGAGCTTCTGCGCCCAGCCACTTTTATTTCCTTACCAGAGTCTTGTCTGGGATGTCACTGCTGCTGTTTGGACCCAGTTTTGAGACCCTGGCCTGAGGGCAGTCAGTTCCTAATCAGGGTCTCACACTCTGGGACCTCTCTACTATGTTCCAGGTACGCGCACAGTCCCTCTGCTCTGAGGGACAGAAAGCCTTGAAACCTGATTGACCTCACCCCACCCCCAAGCTCCAGCTCCTTATCACCCTGTCCTGGGGTGCAGCCCTGAAGGCCTCTGGGGCACGTTCATCTCATTTCAAGCAGCCTCTCTGGTGACACTCAAACTCTGATCCTCACCCACTGCTGCTGCACAGCGGAGTCTAAGGCCACCCACTTCAGGCTGGCTCGCCCCCTGGGTAGCCTGGGCAACTGCCTGGTTATCTTTAGTGTTTGACCTGGGGCTTGGTGCAGCAGGGGGCACTGTTGCTTCACTCCGGATGCACAACCTGGGCTGCGCCTTGCTGTGTTGGCGGAGTCTTGGTAGTAGTGCTCTGTTCTTCCCTGCTCAGGTTTCAGAAGTTGAGCCTAATGGAGCAAGGCATCCACACCAGTGTCAGAGTGGGCATTGGGCCCAGCCATGTCTCCAACTGGCTGTGCTGCCTTGAGCCCACCACCTTCCCTCTCTGGGCTCCTGTTTTCTCGTGTTTGAAGTAGGTGTTACGGAAAAGTTGATCCTAGCCAGGTGTGGTGGCGCACGCCTGTAATCTCAGCGCCTCGTGAGGCGGAGGAAGGAGAATCACAAGTTTGAGACCAGAGGCAGTCTGAGTAACTTATTGAGATTCTGTCTCAAAAAAGTAAAAAATGGGCTAGGGGTGCAGCTCAGTGGTCCAGCACTTGCAGAGCATGCAAGCATGAGGCCCTGGGTTCAACCCCCAGTACCGCATAAATGAATAAATAGATAGGTAAATAAATAAATAAATAAATAAATAAATAAATAAATAAGGATCCCCTTTTCTTGGAAGTAGGATCCTTTCCTTGGATGTTTAGTTTTGAATCCCTTCATTTCCTCAGTGTTTCTCCTGAACGCTAATGCTGTTGTGCCCAACTGGAGACTGACTGTCTCCAGGGCAGTTCCTCTGGAGCTTGGAGACCTGAAATGTGCTTTTAATCTGACTGTTGACCGCCCTCCCACATCCTCCCTGGGATCCCAAAAAAAGGCGAAGGGCCCCACTGCAGGCTTGGCGATTTCTGTGCCTATGTATTTTACCTCACCTAATTTTCACAGCCTGCAGCTGTTCCACTGTGGTGTCCCATCCTGTCAGATCTCAGAAACTAAGCAGGGTCGGGTCTGGTTAGTACTTGGACAGGAGACCACCTGGAAACACCAGGTACTGTAGGCTTGGTGGGTGACCCGGCAACCCACTCCCCAAAACCAATCAGCCATTGAGAACCCTATGAATAGCAAAGAAGCACTGACAATAGTGTTTCCCTGTTGTACATAGTGTTGCTAGGAGTCAAACACCAATTTGAGGGCACCTAACAACAACAGCTAATTTTCACAGCTAGCTCTTTTGAAGAACCTATACTGCCAAAGCTCTCTGGCCTTCACAATCTGGACCTACTTCTTGGGAGAACAGGACACATCTTGAGTGCCTGCTGGTGCATATTTGTGAGGGGGAAATGACAAACAGCCTCCATCCAAAACGTAAGCAGCATTTCTACTGCATATGGACAGTTAAAAGAAGTTGTTAAAAACACAAGAAATGCTAGACGTGGTGGCACATGCCTGTGATCCCAGTGACTTGGTAGGAAGAGAGAGAAGGATCATGAATTCAAGGCCAGAGGCAGCCTGCACAACTTAGGGAGACTCTGTCTAAAGATAAAAAATAAGGCCGGTGTGGTAGCGCACACCTGTAATCCCATCGACTGGGAGGTGGAGGCAGGAGGATCATACTTTAAGACCAGAGGCAGTCTGCATAATTTAGCAAGACCCTGTTCAAAATGTAAAAAAAAAAATGAGCTGAGGGTGCAGCTCGGTGGTCCAGCACTTAAAAAGCATGCAAGTGTGAGGCCCTGGGTTCAACCCCCAGTACCGCAAAAACAAAATAAAAAATAAGAAAGGGGCTGGGGTTGCAGCTCAGTGGTAGAGCGCTTGCAAAGTATGTGTGGGGCCCTGGGTTCAGCTCACCCACACCAAAAACAAACAAACAACAACCAAAGAACGCACAACAAATCTTTTTTTTTTTTTTTTAGCTGTGTTGTCCACCAACACATTTTTAGAAATCAAAAAGCTCCTTTAAAAAACACTTTTCTTCCCTGTCTTCCCTATGTTTTCTTCCTCTAACAGAAGACACGAGACCTTCCCAGCCCTGAGTTTTGGGAAATGACTCATTCATTTTCTCCTACTTTTATCAAAAGCCCCACTTGAACTTGGTGTAGATGGGCGAGGACAGAGCTGGTGTCACAGGAAGCCACGCTCCCTTCAAAGCACCTGTGCTTCCTCAGAGCCTGGCACTGCCTCACAGACCTTCAGCAAAGCAAGGTAAGTGGGGGACAGGACGTTCTGAGCCTCTGGTGTCGCGCTGCTCTGCGGGGTGTGTGGCCTGGTGGCAGGCGTGACGGGTGGCTGGCCACCCAACCAGCACCTCCTGCTGCCGGTGCTCACACGCCCATCCCCCGTCTCCACACTGTCTGAGCTCTGGGCTCTTCCCCTGCACATGCCTGCCCTGTGCTCTATCCCCAGGTCAACAGAAAACTCTCAGCAAAAATACCAGCTCTTCTCCCTCTCCTCCTCTCGAGGCTCCCGGGCCCGGAAACTGCATACCGCAGTCTCCAGAACTGCAGGCTTGTGCCAGCTGCTTGGCTTAGCTTGGCCTCCTAAGCCTTTCCTACTGCCAGAGCCTCCTTTTCCCCTTTGTGCTAGTGGGGAACACCAGCACTGTCGTCACTTAACAGACTGCTTTGGAGACCCTGCAGTGCCACAGGAGTTTAGATTGTGTTTCCCAGAGGACGCCAGCGTCGCTCTTGAGGAGGAGCGGCTTGGGCTTTGGGTGTGCGGTGGCGAGGATGGGGGAGGCCTGGGGTGAATTACTGAAGGAGTGTTGTTGTTAGGTGCCATCGAGTCGGTGTCCGACTCATAGTGACCCTACGTACAACAGGCGAAACACTACTGTCTGTGCCTCTCTGCTATTCATAGGGTTTTCAATGGCGGATTGACTTTTGGGAGTGGGTTGCTGGGTCTGTCTCCCAAGCTTGCAGCACCTGGTGTTCCCAGGCGTTCTTCCATCCAAGGACTAACCAGGCCTGACCCTGCTTAGCTTCCGAGATCTGACAGGATCAGATGCCCCAGAGCTACAGCTGCAGGCACTGAAGGAGTGAGTCAGGTTTAATAAGGGATTCCAAGGCGCCAGGGATGAGGGGAGGTTCTGAGTCCGAGAGCCCTTCATGCCCCAATCGCTGATTCTCAGGCGAGCGTGTGTAAGATCTTAAGAAGGTTCTGACCTCTGTGTCTTATCAATTTAGGAAGGAAATAGAGGTGTTAGGGGTGCGAAGGTGTTTTTTCTAGCCGTGGTATGCATTTTCTAGATCTGTGATGCTAATTCTCCCTCCGTGCTAGGGTTTAGCTCAGTTGGTAGAACGCTTGCTCTGAGTGCTCTGAGGCCCTGGGTTCGATCCCTAGCTCTGCAAAAATGGAGAAGGACCTGGCAGCCCACTCCTGAAATAATCCCCAAAACATAGTCAGCTATTAAAAATCCTGTGAATAGCAAAGAAGCATAGACATAATGCCAGCATGGCATGGTGTTTGATAGTTTTGTCTGTTGTACATACAGTCACTGTGAGTCAGATTCGACTCCACGGCACCTGACAACAGTAACAACAGTTCTCACTCTTGTAGGATTGCGTGCGTGAAATGATTTTTATTGTGGAGCTGGATGCAAAGACCAGAAAATCCCCTCAAATTACCCTGCTTAGTGTGCAGTCCCCTAAAAAGCCTCATGAACGCTTTGCTGTGTTAGCATCAGAGTGGCCCAGGAGTGGACAGCCACCTGTGCCCGAAGGCAAAGTGTGTCTCAAGCAGTGTTCTGGAGCAAATGGGGACCTCTCAGGCTTGAAGCAGCTCCAAGAGTCGCCTGTGATATGTTCAGGAATTTTGGGCGGTTGTTGGTAGCTTGGAACTGGTCAGATGGGGTGTGTATAGCACAGAAACCAACAAATGCAGTAAGTCAGAGCTTTTTCCACTGCTTCTGAGACCTGCTTTAGCAATACATCAGTGGACCTTAGCCCCAAAGAGCAAGTTGTACACACCGCTGTGTGGTTTTTGGAAGTCACTTGGCTTGTCTGAATCTCTCCTGAATTATCTACACCATGGGTCCATTATGCTTGCTTAGCTCAGAGTACAAGACTTTTGTTGAGGATGCGGTATAGTACTGGTTAGCATGCTCTGAGCTCTACATGGAACGAAGGACACAGTAGGAGTTAGTTTTTACATAAGAGTAAGTGACCAACCTGGTTCTTTTCTGCAGAATATTGTTGTTAGATGCCATGGAGTAGGGTCTGACTCATAGTGACTCTATGTACAACAGAATTAAACAGGCCCCGACACTGTGCCATGCCTGGCACTATGTCAGTACCTCTCTGCTATTCATAGGATTTTTCATGGCTGATTGTTTGGGGAGTGGGCTGCTGGGTCCTTCTCCCAAGCCCACAGGACCTGATGTTCCCAGGTGGTCGCCCATCCAAGGACTAACCAGGCCTGACCCTGGTTAGCTTCTGTGATTTGACAGGATTGGATGCCAGGGTGATACCGCTGTAGTTCCTTCCACGTGATAAGATTACTAAAGCAGTCATTGACATTTTGGAGCTACGATCTGAAGATTGGGCAGGCAAAGGGTGCAGTGGAGGAGATTGAAACCAGGGACTTGTGCATGCTAGGCAAGCATTCTACACTGAACTACAGCCCCAGCCCTGTGTGTGAGGCTTTGTTTGTTTATGCCACAGTACAGTACTGTTGAGAAGAATGGATCTTGTCATTCCTAAAAGGGAATCCTGTTACCCTACACTGCAGAAATACATCCTTAAAATACACCTCCTGGAAAAGGGGGTTCTGCTATCCTCACTTACAAATGAGAACTGGACTTCCCAGCAGAGGGGTGCCTGCAGCCATAGCCCTGTGGCATGTGATCCCATCAGATCTCAGAAGTTAAGCAGGGTCAGGCCTGGTTAGTACTTGGATGGGAAACCAGGTGCTGTAGGCTTGGGAGAAGGACCTGGCAATCCCCTCCCAAAAATCATTCTGCCATTGAAAACCCTGTGAATAGCAGAGAAGCACTGACAATAGTGTTTCTCCTGTTGTACATAGGGTCGCTATGAGTCGGACACTAGACTCGATGGCACCTAACAACAGCAGCAGCAGAGGGGTGAGAGAATTGGACTGTGAGCCCCCTCTTTCTGACTCCAAGCTAGGCCCTGGGAGGAACCGCACCCCTCGACCAGGGAACAGAATGGGGTACAGAATGACCCGGGGCAATGCACTGTGCTGCTGGGTCTTGTCGCTCAACATTTCGTTTGACTTTTGTTGGTGCAAAAATCTCTCCTGCTCTTCCTCCCCTCAGTTGCCCCAGACCAGCCTCGAGGAACCTGTAGATTTAAAGAATGAACCCCACGGACGTGCCAGACACCACACTGGACGACAGCATTTACAACAGTTACTACTTGTACGACGGCCTCCCCAAGCCCTGCACCAAGGCTGGCGTCCGGGCCTTCGGGGAGCTCTTCCTGCCGCCGCTGTACTCCGTGGTCTTTCTCTTCGGGCTGTTTGGGAATTCCGTGGTGGTGCTCGTCCTGTTCCGTTACAAGCGGCTCAAGTCCATGACCGACGTGTACCTGCTCAACCTCGCCATCTCCGATCTCCTCTTCGTGTTGTCCCTCCCATTCTGGGGCTACTACGCAGCAGACCAGTGGGTCTTTGGCCTGGGCCTGTGCAAGCTGATCTCGTGGATGTATCTGGTGGGCTTTTACAGCGGCATCTTCTTTGTCATGCTCATGAGCATTGACAGGTACCTGGCGATCGTGCACGCGGTGTTTTCCTTGCGTGCCAGAACCCTGACCTATGGGGTCATCACCAGCGCGGCCACGTGGTCCATGGCCATCCTTGCCTCCCTCCCTGGCCTTCTGTTCAGCACCTGCTACACAGAGCACAATCACACCTACTGCAAGACCAAGTATTCTGTCAACTCCACCACGTGGAAGGTGCTGAGCTCCCTGGAGGTCAATGTGCTGGGCCTGGTGGTCCCCCTGGGGATCATGCTCTTTTGCTACTCCATGATCCTTAGGACCCTGCGGCACTGCAAGAACGAGAAGAAGAGCAGAGCGGTGCGGATGGTCTTCGCAGTGGTGGCCCTCTTCCTCGGCTTCTGGGCTCCCTACAACGTGGTGCTCCTCCTGGAGACCCTGGTGGAGCTCGAGGTCATTCAGGACTGCGCCTTTGAGAGGTACCTGGACTATGCCATGCAGGCTACAGAAACCCTGGCTTTTGTCCACTGCTGCCTCAACCCGGTCATCTACTTTTTCTTGGGGGAGAAATTTCGCAAGTACATCGCCCAGCTCTTCCACACGTGCAGGGGCCCGCTGGCACTCTGCCAACACTGTGGGCTCCTCCAGCTGTACTCCACCGACACCCCCAGCTCCTCCTACACACAGTCTACTGTGGACCATGACCTCCACGATGCTCTGTAGGAAAGGAGCAGACAGAAAGCAGTCCCCACGCCCTGCCCATGCAGAGCTGACTTGGAGCTGTATTTTAGTAAGACTGCCCTGGGCAATTGGGGGACCCTGGCGTCCGTGCTGGAGAGTGGGCTCCCCACCCTGCTGCAGCTCTTCCTCTTCCCAAGACCAAGTCAGCCCGAAGGGCTCCCCTGCACCTCCAGTCCTTCCTCACCGCAGGCCTGCCTGCAGGGAGACCTGGTCTGAGTTGTGCCCTGAGCACTGTCTCAGCAGGTGGAGAGCGGACTGAATAGCAAGCCTGCACCCTCCGGCTGCCATCCTGGATGGAGCGAGTGCTCCTTCCTGTTGGGAAAATGAGCCTCCAGTGAATTGCTAGCTTTTGTGAAACAACATTGAAAACTCACATGGTACCATAGTATTTTTCCAATAAGATATCTGAAGCAGCGCCGGGTACGGTGGCGCATGCCTGTAATCCCAGTGGCTCTGGAGGTGGAGGCGGGAGGATCTCAAGTTCGAGACCAGAGGTAGTCTGCGTAATTTAGCGACACCCTGTCTCAAAAAGTAAAAAAAATGGGCTGGGAGCACAGCTCAGTGGCCCAGCACTTGCAAAGCATGCAGGCACGAGGTCCTGGGTTCAACTCCCAGTACCGAAAAAAAAAAGATGCCTGAAGCATGGTATATTCCCTGGAGCCAGAGTTACCAGGAAACAGTAAACCGATGAATTTAGCTCTTGATTCTTTCATTGTGAAAGGAATATTTGTTAAAAGCCAGACTTTCTTTGCTGATTGCAAGTGTAAGGATACAAGACGTTTAGGATCCAAACATACCTGTCAAAATTCAAACACAGTTTAATTTGCTGTGGGCATGTTTTAATTATAACAGATGAATAATCAGGTTTCACAAATGAGATCTATGGGCTGGGCATGGTGATGCACACCTGTAATCCCAACTGCTCAGGAGGCTGACCCTGTCCCCAGAAACAAAACAAAACACAACAAAAAACAAAGGTCAGCTCTAAAAGGCAGTTATGAGTTCCCTGAATTAATCATTTAAAAGAACTTTAAAAATTGTGAGCTGTAATAAACCTTTAAAAAAAATAATACAGAGGGACTGGGAGTATAGTTCAGCAATAGAGCAATTGCCTAGCATGAGTGAGCCCCTAGGTTCCATCCCCAGCACTGCAAAGATAATAATTACAGTAATTTGTAGTCCCAGAATATGTTTATCTGGGTCTTTTACCTGTGTGAAACATGGTCTTTAAAGTAAAAAATGAGGTAGATTAAGAAGGTATGACAATACTGCCTTAATCGCTTTGCCAAGTGCCATCAATTGAGGTAAGAATAATCAACTAAAAGTTATTGCCTATATGGCACATAAAGAGCTGTGAAAAAACATGAAATTGTAAAAAGCATTATCCTCTCTGAAAATACTGGCTCTGGTTTTTAAATTTGGGGCAAATTTTGGTCAGTCATTTCTTTTTTCTTTTTTCTTTCTTTTTCTTTTCTTTACTTTTTTTTTTTTTTAGCACTGGGGGTTGAACCTAGGGCCTCGCACTTGCATGCTTTGCAAGTGCTGGACCACTGAGCTGCACCCCCAGCCCTTTTTTTTTACTTTTTGAGACAGGGTCTTGCTAAGTTATGCAGACTGCCTCTGGTCTTAAACTTGCGATCCTCCTGCCTCTGCCTCCCGAGCTGCTGGGATTATAGACATGTGATACCACACCCGGCAGGTCAGTCATTTCTTATACATTATTTTAATCATTTGTTACGGTATACCATGAAGACAAATTGCTGTGTCTGTCCTTACACATCGCCTTCATTACTCAGAGTGAAGCAAAGACTCCAACAAAGTCTGGGAGACCTCTAATCCCTCCCAAACAAAACCTGGTTGGCAAGCTATCAGCTGAATAGAAATGCATCTGTGGAGTTTACACAGTATTTATAAAGAGTACATTTTCAGAAGGGTGGTTTTAAGAGGGAAAGTTGATATTGCTTTAACAGAAAATAAACGTGTACATAGCCCTCTGGGCCTTTTTGCCTGACCTGGCGTCTTATCGGTGCTTGATCTCCTGGCGAGGGTGAGAATCGGCTGCTGATTCTCCCTCTGCTTTGCCTCAGGTCGTGGGTGTCATGGACTCGCCCAGGGGAGGAATGGAAGGAGAGTGGGGAAAGGAGCCCTATCGTGTTGGGGTACAGTGGAAAACGAGGAGAGAGCTGAGGTCCTAGGTGGTTTCCCCAGAAAGCCTCTGCATGGTGTGCTGGGCTTGGCAGAACCCGGGCCCTGCATTTCTTTATCAAACTGAAGATCTTTCTTCCCTCTCTTGGGTTCAGTTTCCTGGTCTGTAGAATGCAGTGAACTTCAGAGGGAGGGCAAAGAGTCAGCAAGATGCCCAGTGAAAAGCCCTGTGTTCCTAGGTCGTAAACAAAGGGGGCTGGGATCTGCTCACCTAGAGCCTGCCTCCCTGGCCTGGCAGAGACTGTGGCTTGTTCACTTACTCACCATAGCTCAGAAAGTTAGGGCCCCAGAAGACCCACAGGCCAAAGGGCTCTGCTGCCCATTCCTGTCACGTGAGAGGCTAAGCAGCGCCGTGTGGTATTTGACTCATAGCAACCCTCATGGGGTTTCTGATGGCTGATTGTTTCGGGAGTGGACTGCCGCATCCTTCTCCCAAGGTTTGCCTGTGGATAGACTTAAATGTTTGAGAACTTGATAGAGGTGATGGCTGCACGATGCTGTGGATGTATTAAATGCCACTGACTTGTATATATTGAAATGGTTAATTTTATGTGATTTTTTTTTTTTTAAACCTCAACACAATAAGGAAAGATGGGGCCCAGGGGATGCAAGCACAGAGGCAGCAGCTGGCCATTGCGGCAGCCACTGCACTGGCCTTAGAGCGGGGTAGCCCCTGGCACGGCCCCTCAACCCGCTCTCCCCACTACTGTCAGGCTTCTGGGACTCCTGCAGGACATTTCCTCCTTGGGGCAGCTTGAGCTTGGGTCCTCTGCCTGGACAGGGAGGGCCACTAGCTTTTGCCTCCTCGCCGAGATTTGGGACAATCTGCAGGGCCCGAGTGGCTCCAGGGCCCCCTACAGTGAGCTGAGGCCTCCACTGCAACCCAGTCTCAGCCCAGTCCCTTCACTTTCTGCCCGCACAGGCCTATCCTCCAGAGGATCCTGGCCACTCCATGTGGCTCAGAGGCTGTGGCCAGGAATCTCCATTGAAAACAGGGCCACATGAGCACCTAACACGTGGAAACCGACAAGGTGTGGGGACGCGGGACATCCTTAGTAACCCTCCGTGGCTCCCACACCTGGTCAGTTTCCCCATGTCCTCTTTGAGTCAGAGGCACCCTAGCCCCCGCTGGCCTGCTGGAGCCCAGGGATGTTTTCCCCACACCCTGCGCCACCCCTGGCCAGGCAGCAGCTGCCCCACCCTCCTAGGGTCCTGGTCAGTGACCGTCCATCTCCAGCCTTTCTCAGCTCAAATGAACCAGACGTGGGCACCACCACTTTTTGTGGCCACAGTACTTTTCTCCTTGAGGTTTTACAATGGTTCCAAATTCCCCTTCCAGAAAATCAGAGTTCCACCAAGTGCTTCCACGTATTGAAACTCATTTCAGGCTTTCTTAAGAGCAGAAAAGGTTGATATTATTACTTCAAGAAATTAGGGTTCAGAGGAAACTGCATTCTAATCCATGTAACCACCACGCGAAGCACAGCAGACAGCGTAACCCAGAGCAGGGGCTCCCTCGGGCTTTACAGCACGTGTGAGCTTCCCGCCTCCTCAGTAAGCACTTCGCGCTCACACATCAGGTTTCTGTTTAACTACCCAAAGTTCACCAGTTCTATCTCCAAAATCCCCAGTTATGTTTCTAATAAAACTTTATGTGACCAGGTTCAAAGACTGACTGAATTGTTCCAGAAACAGTGGGTGGGTTTTGGGTCAGAAATTACCTCATTCAGACTTTTGGTATGAATGTAACTGTATGAGTTTGCATTTTCACTGGCCTTGGAAAATTGTCAAATAACATCCAGAAGAATGATTTTAAAGCTCACAAATTTCCTTTTTAGTCAAACTTGGAGACAGAGACACTTCAGCCTCCAAAATATCTGTAAGCCACCTAAAGCAGCTGATACCAGGCAGAAACTGTAAGGGAAAGGGCGCGGGGAGGGCAGGGCCGCTCCTGGAAGTGTATCGGGGACGTTTCTGGAGGGAGCACTGTGTCCCGAGGGGCAGGAGCTGAGATGAACAGGACTTGGGTCAGAAGTCCCAGTCCAGCCCATTGTAGTGGCCACACATGTCATCCCAGCAAGTGGGAGGCAGAGGCAGGAGGATGGAGAGTTCAAGGCCAGCCTGGTGGACACAGTGAATTTGAAGCCAGCTTGGGTTACATAGGGAGACCCTGTCTCAAAATACAAAAGTGGCTATGGGCGCAGCTCAGAGGCAGAGCACTTGCCTAGCATGTGTGCGGCCCTGGGTTCAACCCTCAGCACTGAGAAAGTGATAAACTCTACTGCAGGACTAGACCAGAAGAGGCACGCTGATGCATTCATACAGAAAAGCTCAATGTTGGACAATGTTCTACCTGGGCTGGGGATGTAGCTCAGTGGCAGGGCACTTGCCTCCCATGTGTGAGGCCCTGGGTTCAAGCACCGCCCCTCCAAAAGAAACTTGCCAAAGTTGTGAAGAATTCTGGGTGGTTTGTTTTCCTTCCTTTCTTTCTTTACTTCTTTCTTTTCTTTCTTTTTTTCATTTTTAAAGAACTGTATTGTTTTGGCCACAATGGCATGTATCTATAATTCCAGCAACTCAGGAGGTGGAGGCAGGAGGGTCATGAATTTGAGGCCAAAGGCAGCCACATAACTTAGCAAGACCCTGTCTCAAGATTTAAAAAATTTATTTTAAATGGGCTGGGAGTGCAGCTGGGTGGTAGAACACTGGCAAAGCATGTGCAAGACCCTGGGTTCAACCCCTATGTAGCCCAGGCTAGTCTTGAACTCATGATCCTCCTGCCTCAGCCTCCTAGTGCTGGGATTATAGACATGTGCTACCAAGTCTGGCTTTAAATGCTTTTATCTGGAATTTAATCATATATGGTGTGACATATGAACCAAGCTTAGTTTTTTTCCCAATTAACCCATTTGACCCACTCTCCCTCCACACACACCCACCAGCAGTACTGGGGGTTGAACTCAGGGCCTTGGGCATGCTAGGCAAGTGCTCTACCATTGAGCCCATTTTTTGCTTTTTACCTTGAGACAGAGTCTCGTTAAGTTTCACAGGTTGCATCTGGCCTTGAACTCAATCCTCCTGCCTCCTCCTCTTGAGTTGCTGGGATTACAGGTGTGAGCCACCATGCCCTGCTTGACCCACTTCTTAATAGTTCATTATATCCTCCTTTAAGACACTACCATTAATATGTGCCAAATTCCCACATGTCTTTTGATCTGCTACTAGACCTCCCATTCCCATTGTGTTCTAACAGTCTATCACTCTTTCTATACTACTGCCAGTATTTTAAATAGCTAATTAATTCAACGTACGTATGCGCACACATAGACAAAATCTCCTTGCTATTATTTTGCAGTGTGGTCCTGGTTATCATTCTTTTGTTTATTAACTTTTTTCTTTTTCTGGTACTGGGGGTTGAACCCAGGGCCTTGCGCTTGCATACTCTACAAGTGCTAGACCACTGAGCTTCATCCCCAGCCCATTTTTTACTTTTTTGAGACAGGGCCTCACCAAATTACGCAGACTGCCTCTGGTCTTGAACTTGCGATCCTCCTGCCTCCACCTCCCAAGCCACTGGGATTACAGGCGTGTGCCACCGTGCCCAGCAACTTTTAGTTTTTGTTCACAGTACTAGGGGGTTGAACCCAGGGCTTTACACATGTCAGCCAAGGGCTCCATTGAGGTGCATCCTTAGCCCCTTCCTTCCTTCCTTCTTTCTGTCTCTGTCTTTCTTTCCTTTTTGTTCTTTCTCTTTTCCTTCTTTCCTTCCTTCCTTCTTTATTATTTTGGCATGGGTAAGGTCTTTAGTTTTATAATTGTTTTTAAAAATTATTTTAAACCTGAACCTAAGCATATTTAGATATACAACCAATGTTAAGTTTACATCTTTAAATCCAATTTTGCGGTGTTTTCACACACAAATGGCATGGAAAAAGTCTTTCTAAATATAATTCAAAGTTTAGAAGTCATAAAGGAAAAGATTCATAAATTCAACTATGTGAAAATAAAGCTATGCATGACCAAAACATCAAAAGAAAGTCCAAGCAGTGTGGTGGTACGCTCTTGTAATCCCAGCACCCAGGAATTCGAGGCAGGAGGATCATGAGCTTGAGGATGCCTGGGCTACATAGAGAGACCCTGTCTCAAAATAAAACAACAAAAAAGCCTAGCCCCTCAAACAAAAAAGAGACAATGTCTTGCCATGTCGTGCACTCTGGCCTTGAACTTCTGGGCTCAAATAATATGGCCTCAGCCTCCTGAGTAGCTCGGACTGCAGACTCATGCCACTGTGTGTGGTGGCTTCTTTATTTCTTTAAATGAACATGTATTGCTTTCATAATTTGCCAAAGCAATGCAGCTGTTTCCATCTCAGGGAAGAAGAAAAGAGAGAGAGACTTGTGGTGATGGAGAGGGGACCAATGAGCCACACAATGGTCCCCTCTAAAATAGGGCTCCCAGGTGAGCTGGCATGGGGATGTCATTGTGACATCTGCCCACGAGATGGACAGTGCTTGGGAGAAGATGCTGACATCAGTTCGTTTATGGTTTGAGATGGGTACAAGATAGCAAGGTAGAGCCTACAGAATGCTTCGATCTGCCTCAGATACACAGAGCATCCTTGCAGGCCAGCAGGCAGAAGAAAGATCCTCGACAAGACCAACTATATACAACCATCTCTCCGTGGTTGCTGTGGCTGTAGGTGTTCCTCCTAATTTTATTGAGGTCACAGTAAAGATATCACATGCAAATAAAGTGAATGGTGGTTCAGAGGGCACACTGCATGACCTGGCCAAGCTCCTCTTGGAACAACGGAGGATTTGAGAGCGTTTGTGCAGTAGGCAAAGGGTGAATGTGAAGGAATGGATCTGAGTTGCAAATCAAAGAACTGTCCCTAATCTGAGTCCTGGAGAACTTTTTGAGGGCCCCAGGCCTGATCAGTCTACCCCTAGGAAGAGTTAAGGTGCAGGAAGCTCACAGTTCAGGGGCTTCCTGTTTTCCAACACTCATTAAGGTATGAAAAATAACACACAGCAAGAGAAGCCTGAAAGACAGCTGTGTACAAAGACACTGGAAAACTGACTTCTCTTTGTAAAGTTGAGCCTGTGCTTACGCTGTGACCCATGAATTCTCTACCCATGAATTTCTCTAGTGGAAACTTCAGTCCATAAAATGACTTGTCCAAGAACAACTGTAGCATCCTACTTGATGGTGGAAGATGGGATGCTTTCCCTCTGAGACGAGGAACTCAACCAGATCTCTGCCCTTCTGCTTCTATTCATCATGTACTGGAAATACAACAATAGCAAGGAAAAAGTATCCACGCTGGAAAGAAAAAAGTAAAAACCTTTTTTTTTTGTGTGGATGATATGATCTTGTTTGTAGACAATTCTAAGTAATCCACACAGAAAAACTATTAGAGCTAATAAATGAATTCAGCAGGTTGCAGAATGCAAGATTAACATATGAAAATGCACTGTACTTCTTTATACTAGCAATAAGTAATCTAAAAATTAAATTAAAAAAAATTCCATTTAGCCGGGCGCGGTGGTGCATGCCTGTAATCCCAGCGGTTTGGGAGGTGGAGGCAGGAGGAGCACAAGTTCGAGACCAGAGGCAGTCTGCATAACTTAGCAAGACTCTGTCTCAAAAAGTTAAAAAAAAAAAAAAATGGCCTAGGGGTGCAGCTCAGTGGTCCAGCCCTTGCAAAGCATGCAGGCACGAGGCCCTGGGTTCAACCCCCAGTACAAGAAAAAAAAAAAAATTCCATTGACTATAATATCAAAAAAGTCCCTAAGAATGAATTTAACAAAAGAAGTGTAAGATATATATACTAAAACCTAGAAAACATGGAAATAAAGACTATGTAAGTGGGAGGACATTCTATGTGTGTGGATTAGAAGGCTTAATATTGTTAAGATGGCAATACTTTCCAAATCGATATTCAACACATTCCACACAGTCCGTGTCACAATTCCAGCTGGCTTTTTGAAGAAATTGACAAGCTGCTCCTGTAACTCACAAGGAAATGAACCCAGCAGAGTTAAAACAGTCTTGGAAAGGAAGAGCTAAGTTGGAGGACCCACGTTCCCCAGTTTCAAAACTTAATGCAAGCCGGGCACCAGGGCACATGCCTATAATCCCAGCAATTTGGGAGGCGGAGGCAGGAGAATTGCAAGTTGGAGGCTAGAGGCAGCTTGTCTAATTTAGCGCGACCCTGTATCAAAAAAAAAAAGAAAGAAAGAAAGAAAGAAAAGCTTGTGGTAGAGCTCTTGTAAATGATGTGCAAGGCCCTGGGTTCAACCCTGCAGGACCAAAAACAAACAAACAAACACAAAAACCTTAGCACAAGCAGCCATGAACCACTAAGAGAGTGGAAGGTGGTGAAGCGCTTGCTGGCCCGCTTGGCTCCCAGCCCCAGGTGTGAGGTGACCTGTGCAGTGTTGCAGTAAGCTCCTGTCTAAAGCTGACATGAGGTTTTATTCCCAGAGCCCAGGTGCCCCAGGAGGCTGTGACTTCACCTCCCCCCACCCCCCCCACCCCACCCCCATCCTCAGAGCTGGTGGCATTGCCTGGGGAGAGTGACCCCACCCTTTGTGTTTGCTGATAGCACCTGGGAGCACCTCATCCAGTATGGCCGCCACCATCCAGCCGCGAAGCCACCTGCTAAGCTAACAAGCTCAGGCCTCCCTCAGCCTCTGCTCTCTCCTCGTGGGGACACTGCAGACGCCCCATTTCCTCCTGCTCTCCTCTGTGGCCTCCGAGGGCTTGGTGGGCTCTTTGGGGCCTTTCCACTTCCCGCCATTCTAGCTGGTATGGGAACCCCCTTCTCCCAGCCAGCAGGGATGGCTCAAGGCTGTTCTGGAAGGTGGCCCTGGGTCGTGTGCAGAGACGTGGGCTGTGTGCAGAGACAACACACATCTGCAGGGTGTGGGTAGCTCAGGGGTCCTCCGTCTTCCTCAGGCTTGACCTTGGGGTGATGCCCAGAGCCCTACGTGCTCAGATCCCCAAACCTGCCTGGGTATTCTACTGTCTCCCCACCTGAGGGCTGGGTCCTGGGGCAGCAGGGCCAGGCTCCCTGGGCTCCAGCGCTGATCGCTCATCTTGCTGACTCCTGCCCACTGGAGAAGGAGGCCAGCAGGGCTCCTTCCAGGAATGCAGTGCCTTTAAAGATTAGGTGTCTGGGCTGGGGTTTAGCTCAGCTGGCAGTGTGCTTGCTTAGCATGCACTGAGGCCCTGGGTTCGATCGCCAGCACCACAAAATCAAATTTTTAAGAAGACTGGGGTGTCAGGCTGGAGTGTAGTACATGCCTGTTGTCCCAGGGCACGCCTGTTATCCTGGCCATCGGGAGGCGGAGGCAGGAGGATGGTGAGTTCAAGACCAGCCTGGGCTACAGCAAGACCCTGTCTTGAGGAAGAAACCAAAGGCCAAGTCCCTAACATTCAAAACTAACGTTCAGCTTGGGCTGTTGCCGTGTGGACCCCCACCCCGGCTTCAAGGCCCCACGTGGGTGAAGGTGGGGGTAGTTTGTCCTCTGCTCCACATGAGTCCGGGCCTGCAGAAGGGTGTGTGGGACGCTGGGCGTGGTTGCGCACACCTGTAATCCCAGCAGCTCAGGAGGTAAAGGCAGGAGGATTGCAAGTTCGAGACCAGAGGCAGTCTGCGTAACTTAGTGAGACCCTGTCTCAAAAAGTAAAAAAAAAAAAAAAAATGGGCTGGGGGTGCAGCTCAGTGGTCCAGCACTTACAGAGCATGCAAGCACGAGGCCCTGGGTTCAACCCACAGTATCAGGAAAAAAAAAAAAAAGTGTGTGGGACATGAGATGCTGGTGACCTGGACTCGCTCCGTGGAGGCAGAGGTAGAACGTCTAGCCATTGAAACAAGAAAGGAAGGCAGCTGGGGCTTCGCAGGAATCTCAGGAGGGTTGCAGAAGTCTTGGGCTGTTCAAGCGGAGCCCCCAGGGCTGACACCCAAGTTAGGCCTGAAGGAACGCTGGTGTCCAGGGGACCTGCTGCTGGTGCAGGCCAGGCACATCCAGCCACAGCGCCAGCTGGGCCGAGGACCTGCCATGGGCAAGGACAAGGAGGAAAATCACACAGCACTGGGCACGAGGGCTCTGGCAGTTCAGGAGAGGCTGTCACAAGCGAGAGTGAGCGGCCTGGCCACGGCTGCAGGACTGGCTCCCGAAAGGTAGATTGGGCCACCTGTCCTCCCATACCTCCTCTGCCCCAAGGCTCAGAGGAGGCTGCGCCAACACGATCCAATTTCTGACATGTGCCAGGACATTTATCTGTGCTTGCTTAATTAAAGCACAGAAATTGCTCTTCCACTTGTTATTATTAACCACTGCTGAGTAAGTACAGGACTAAATCCTCAGGTTTGGGATTCCCAAGTCCAAGCACAGTGCTAACCCTTAGATACGCTGTTTTTGTTTTTGTTTTTCCTATACATACAACAAAGTGTAATTTATAAGTTAGGCACAGTAGGAGATGAACAATAACTATTAATAAAATAGAACAATCATCACAATACATTTTTATACAAGTTATGGGAATGCAGTCGCTCTCACAGTATCTGTTTAATACTCAGAGACAATGTTGACCATGAGCCACTGGAACCTTGGAAGGCAAAATCACACATAAATGGGGATGTTGGTGTCCACTGCAGAAGCCACTGAGGGCCACACTGTGATGCTGCGCTTAGGCTGACAGGACAGTAAGGGCAGAATATGAAGATCAAGTGTCACCAAAAAGGTAAATGCCTGGATGTCCACAGTTGGGATGAAAGACAGCAGGCTCCTTTGGGAGGGAACATTTCTCCCAAATCAACAGATCGTGAGATTCTTAGCACACCCGGCATGAAGAGGAGGGAATTTAGAAGAAGGGCTATTTTCTTTCTTCTTTTTCCTCTTTCTTTCATTCTTTTTCTTTCTTCTTTCATTCTTTCTTCTCCTTCCATCTTTTCTTCCTTCCATCTTTCCTTCCTTCCTTCCTCCCTCCATTTCTCTTTCCTTCTTTTTCTTTCTTTTCCTTCCTTTCTTTCTTTCTTTCTTTCTCTTTTTTCTCCTTCCTTCCTCCCTCCCTCCCTCTTCCATTCCTTCCTTCCTTCTTTCCCTTTCCCCTCTTCCTTTCTTCTTTTCTTTTTTTGAGACAGGGTATAGCTCTGTAGTCCAGGCTGGATATAATTTCTTCTGATTTATACTCCAATTCTGAATTCTCTCTTCTCTTTTATCTAGCCAGCTCTCAAACCCATCCACTCCATTTTAAATTTAATTATTTTATTGTGCAGTTCCAAAACTGCTATGTGGTTCTTTTGCAAATTTGTGATATCTCCTCATAGTTTTCTATTCTCTGAAGATATTTTCAATGTTGTTTGTCTTTCAATATTGTAGGAGTATTTGTTGCTTAATGTGTTGCCTAACGTATCTGAAGTCTCTGTGGGTCTGTTTCTGCTAATTATTGCTTATGTTGCTTTGTACCTTGTGTATTTGATTCTATTTGACTGTCACTATTCATCGACTGTGAAAATTATTTGGGGAGCTTTTCCAACATTTAGAATGAAAATGCCCTTATTCCAAAGATGATTTCAAGTTTGCTTTTGCCAGGCATGTGGGGGCACTCTTAGTTCTGTGTAGCACTTTAATTAATGACTTGAAATTTCCTGGACTATGCTAGTGAGGCAAATTTAGATCATGAATCAGCCCTGTGACTGCAGAGGCCTGGAATGTGATGTCCTTCTGTCCCTTCTGCTACCTTTCACACTCCCTTACTGTGGTGCCACAAGGAGCATTGGCACTGTTTACACATCTCTAACTCACTACAAACCCTCTGGAGGCACAGGTCTTGCTTTTAGTGTTACTTCTATTGACAGTAGCTCAACTCTCTTAAAGGAGTAGAGATGGAGTGATAAAGTGCTTACCACTTCATCGTCAATGCCTAGCAGGTATTGTCAGGGTTGTTACTAGGTGCTGTGGAATAAGTGACACTATGTACAACAGAAGGAAACACTACCCAAGACTGCCATGCACACAGTCTTTTTATGTTTGAACCCATTGTTGCAGCCACTGTGTTTCTTCTCATTTTGGGTTGTGCCACATCAGCAAAAGGAGGTCCCAGGGGCTTTACTCCATTCCCGTCATTAAGGTCAATTCTACTTTGAGGAGGCAACTCTTCCTTAGTCGTTTCTTGAATGCCTTCCACACTGGTGGGCTCATTTTCCAGCATTCTATTTGACAGTGCTTCTTTACTATTCATAGGGTTTTCAATGGCTACTTGTTTTGGGAGTGGGCTACTGGGTCCTTCTTCCTAGTCTTAGTCTGGAAGCTCAGCTGAAACCTATCCATCATGGGTGGCTCTGCTAGCATCTGAGATACTGGTGGCATAGCTTTCAGCATCACAGCAACAGGCAAGACCCCACAGCACAAGTTGAGAGACATATGGATCAGTGTTGTTGCTTCCTGTTTGCCATGAGATGAGTCATATGGCCCCCCGGCTAACAGAATTATACTTATTTAGAAGGACAGCTGCTGAGACTTGGCTGGATCGGCACTACTTGGGAAGAGGTTCAATGAAACGTTTCCATTATGGGCTGGGCGTGGTGGCGCACGCCTGTAATCCCAGCAGCTCGGGAGGCAGAGGCGGGAGGATCGCAAGTTCGAGACCAGAGGCAGTCTGTGTAATTTAGCGAGACCCTGTCTCAAAAAGTAAAAAAAAAAATGGGCTGAGGTGCAGCTCAGTGGTCCAGCACTTGCAGAGCATGCAGGCACGAGGCCCTGGGTTCAACCCCCAGTACCACAAAAAAAAAAAAAAAAAAAAAAAAAAAGTTTCCATTATCAGCTTATTGGGAGACCACAGAACATTTTAAGAGGGAGAGACAAATGTCTCCCAGCAGTTCTTCCTTCTTGTAGATATTTAGTATGTGAAAATCCCAAGGAATGCTGGGCATGGTGGTACAGGCCTGTAATCCTAGGGACTTGGGAGGCAGATGCAGGAGGATCATGAATTCTAGGCCAGAGGAAGCATTTGCCAAACCCTGACTCAAGATAGAAAATAGAAGGGTGCTGAAGATGTGGCAGGAATGTGCTGCAAAGAACCAAACTGGCGTGCGGTGAGCACCTGCTACAGCGGGAGGCCTGGTGAGGCGCTTCTGCTGACTTCATTTAACCTGAAAAGCCCCCCCAAGGAAGGGCCATGCGTAGAGAGGGGGAAATCAAGGCTCAGCATTGCCCCACCTGGAGAGGAAGCTGCAGGATGGAGGTTGTGGTCAGCCTCCTCCCACTCAGGAAAGCCCCTGGGCACAGGGACAGCCACCGGCTGGCGGGGCACAAGGCAGAACCTCCCCTGGGCTTTCACAGACAGCCTGAGGCCATGGGTATCCAGCTGTTCCCACAGCTCTAGCCAGGGCTGGAGGCCCAGGGAAGCCAAGGAGGGATCAGGGGCCGGCGCCACCTGGTCCCATGCTCTGTGTGCTGACCTGACATCCTTGCAGTACATTTGCCATTGGTCCACACTGGCTCTGTCTACCACAGCCCAGACAGAGCCTTCATGGTAACTAAAAATCAACTTCAGAAAATGACTCTATTTTTTCTTAAGGAGGAGAAACAAAAGCCTGTTTCCTATTTGTGTAGTTTGACAGAAGACACATTGCATGTGGGGGAAACAATGAAAAAAACCCATCTCAGATTAGTGCTGGACAATTTCATTCTGAATAAACTGGATTTACTGAGAAACACAGATGGCCAGATCAACAAAGATAGAGTCACTAACCAAACTGAGCAAGAGAAGGGGACAGAGAGAGAGGACAGTCACTCTGGGGAATTTAAGTGTCACCCTGCCTCTTCCTCATTGCTCACTGGCCTCAAGTTGTTCTAAGCCAGGCAGCATGGCACATGTCTGTAATCCCAGCAATTCAGGAGGCAGAGGCAGGAGAATCTCAGGTTTGAGGTCAGAGGCAACCTATATGATTTAGTAAAACCCTGTCTCAAAATAAAAAATAGAAAAGGGGCTGGGGGTACAGCTCAATAGTAGAACGCTTGCCTAGCATGTGTGAGGCCCTGGGTTCAACCTGTAGTACTGGAAAAAACAACAACAACAAAAAGATGTTCTAAAATTGCTTGGCATTTTCTTAAAAAGTTAAACATATGACCACACAAACAGTCAAAGGGGAATCTCCATATCAGTATTATTCATAATAGCAAAAATAATGGAAACAATTCAAATGCTCATTAACTAGTAAACAGGCAAATAAAACACGGTACATCTATGCAATGGAATACTATACAGCAATAAAAAGGAACCAATTCCTGAACATGCCATAACATGGATAAACCTAAACACATTAGGCTCATTGAAAGAAGCCAGATACCAGCACAGTGGTGCATGCCTATAATCCCAGTGGCTCAGGAGGCAGAGGCAGGAGGATCCCAAGTTCAAGATCAGAGGCAGTCTGTGTAATTTGGTGCAACCTTGTCTCAAAAAAAAAGTGAAGCCAGGCGTGGTGGTGCACGCCTGTAATCCTAGCGACTTGGGAGGCAGAGGCAGAAGGATTGCAAGTTCAAGACCAGAGGTAGTCTGTATAACTTAGCGAGACCCTGTCTCAAAAAGTAAAAAAATGGGCTGAGGGTGCAGCTCAGTGGTCCAGCACTTGCAGAGCATGCAGGCACGAGGCCCTGGGTTCAACCCCCAGTACCACCAAAAAAAAAAAAAGTGAAAAAAAATGGGCTGGGGGTGCAGCTCAGTGGTCCAGCACTTGCAAAGCATGCAAGTGCAAAGCCCTGGGTTCAACTCCCAGTACCACCAAAAAAAAAAAAAAAAAGAAAGAAAGAAAACAAAGAAAAGAAAAAAGCCAGACACAGAAGGCAACATATGTAATCTCAGTTATATGAAGTCCCTAAAAATGGCAAAACCATACAGACAGAAAGCACCACGCCTTGTGTGGCGTGGAGGTGTAAATGAAGTTTGATTAAATGAGGAGAGAACTTTCTGGGATGATACAAGTGTTCAAACCCTGGATTGTAGCAAGGGCTGCAGAGCTGTCTAAATCCAAGAAAGCCTGCAGAATTCCACCTTAATATGAACATTAAGGTGTGTAAGTTATACTTCCATAAACCTGTTTAAAAACAAAATGTGCCTCAGGTCATCTAAATCTGAGCTACGTACAACCAAAGGCACAAAGGACAAATTCACAGTGTTCATTAGAAGAGTGTTGGAGGATTTGGCAAAATTTTTATTATTATTTATTTATTTATTTATTTATTTTGTGGTACTGGGGGTTGAACCCAGGCCTTCACATTTGCATGCTTTGCAAGAACTGGACTACTGAGCTGCACCCTTAGCCCTTTTTTTTTTTTTTTACTTTTTTGAGACAGGGTCTCGCCAAATTATGCAGACTGCCTCTGGTCTCGAACTTGCAATCTTCCTGCCTCCACCTTCCGCTGGCATTACAGGCGTGTGCCACTGCACCCAGCTGGATTTGACAAAATTTTAAGGTATCAGTGTTGTGGCTGGGTTAGCACAGGCATGCTCTGAAAATCCTGGAGTGTTAAAATCTGCCTAAAGATAAACTCAACATAAAAGATTCACAGGTGGGTGTGGTGGCACAAACCTGTAGTCCCAGCTACTCAGAATGCTGAGGCAGGAGGATCGCTGGAGTCCAGGGGTTCTGGGCTACATGTGCTTTGCCGATTGAGTGTCCGCACTAACTTTGGCATTGATATGGCGACCTTCCAGGAGCAGGGGAGCCCTAGGTTGCCTAAGGAGGGGTGAAGGGGCCAAGGTGGGAAACAGAGCAGGTCAAATCTCCCATGCTGGTCAGCCTGTGAACAGCCACTGTGGTCTAGCATGGGCAACACAGCAAGACCCCGAATCAACAAAACAAAACAAAACAAAACAAGACAAAAAAACAGGTTCTCACAGCAGGTAATAAGGGTACCACCCTCACTGTTTTCAGAAAGGCCATCCATGTACAGAATTAAATCAGCTCCTGGATAGACAGATCTGAAGTAAATCAAAGAAACCAGGAGCGACTGAAGACATTCTAAGAGAGACACTGAGATGGTGAAGTGCATGCCCTTGAGCGTGGCAGGGACTGGGATGGGCAGAGTAGAGGCCAGGGGGTCCTACATATGTATTAAGGTTTTGCTTTCCAGGGAAAAGAGACTGACCCACGATGATCCTGAGTTCAAGGCCAGGCTGAGATACACAGCCAGCTTTGGAAACACTGGGAGACCCTGTCTCAACAAAACAAAGCAAAACAAAGAGAGAGAGAAATAAAACAGGCCTAAATTAAGATCTAGTTCAGTTTGTCTCAACCCACATATGCCTCCTGCAGCTGGCTCCCCTGGATTTGTGTCTGCTCTTGAATCCCAGGTGGTTGTATTACCTGAGCCTATGAGAGGGGGAAAACCACACAGCAGTGAAAATGGTGTAGACTGACATAGAAAACCCTACCTCTCTCCTCCTTTACAAAGCCACACAGTCTCTGTAAAGCATTTAACAGGTGAGTTAGGCAAAGCCAACCATCGCCCAAATGCTTCTATCCAGGCACAATCAGACTCACAGTTCCGACAATGTTACCCCAAACCTTTCCTATGCAACACAGCCAGACACTTGATATGCTGGAGGCATCCAGACACCAGAGCCAGACCAGCTGGGTTTGCACCCTGTGTCTGCCACTTACAGCCTGTGATCTGTAATCTGGAGGATGACGGCTCATCCCTCAGTGAGCTTGTGAAAGGTGAGGGAATTCCACGTGCTCTTCCATGATGGCTACATGGTATATAGCAGGGACTCAGCACACATACACACGTAGGTATGCTTGTTTACAGGATTATAGTGAGTGTGCCGATATGCATGGTTCTGAGGACCAAACACACATAATGGAATCACACAACCCATCATGAAGGTGTGTTCACACAGAGAGGTGCACCCCATGTTAATGGCTAAATACTATTCTATCTGGACGGATCATACTACATGCACGGGGCTACTGTCACTTACTTTAGTCATTTGCAAAATCATCTGTAGGTCACTTGGGTCACTTGCATAATTGTCTGAAGCTATATTTCTGGGTAACCTGGTAGATATCACGGGAATGCAATAGGAAGTCAAGTCAGGATCAGAAAAGCAAGGCCACCAGCTCAAACCACAACTTATTTTTCCCTTCGTACCTCAAGATCGTGAGTGACTTATTTGGGTCACTAAAGCCTCGCTGTGATTTAAGTCAGACCACACAGTTCCATACTTGTGCAGCATCTAAAGCACAGACATTATCATCCGAGTACAAATTTTATTTAGCAAAAAGATGACATGATTCTTTCCAAATCAAAATCGAGGCCACCTTTCCAGCCTCTGTTCCCACACTGCAGCTCCATCAGGGCACCTTGGCGCTGCCCCCTCCACACACATCCAGGCTGGCCCGAGGGTGGGAGGCCGGGTGTGGCAGGGCTGCAGGGACCCTGAACTTATTTTCTGATCTAACTCTCTAGATAGCATCAGCTGACAGGGATCTGCGAGGCCCCCGAGGGCCACAGTCACCACCGGAGCTCAGCTTCGCAGGGGATGGGTGCTGATCACTGGCCTGTCCACCAGCTGCACGGCGCAGAGCTCCGGGGCCTGCTCAGGGCATGGTGCGCACTCCAGCTCCAGGACTGTGATGTTGTTCAGGGCAGAGGTCGTCAGGATGTGCCTTGGCACAAACAATGTGCTCTGGGGGCCCCAGGCTGGCCAGTAGCGGCCAAGGTTAAAGCCATTAATCCACACTTGACCCTGGAGAGAGACAGAGACAAAACCATCAACCCAGGAAGCATAGTAGTGCCGAGGAGGGTGAGGAACCTCCACGGGGACCCAGAAACAGTGGGGGTGAGGAATGTCCCACTGCGGGGCTGGGAAGGGGGCCAGGCCAACCAAGAAGTGCCACAGGGTCCGGCAGGGTGGGAGGAATACCAGGGCCTTGTCCCAAACACCAGCTCTTTCTTCAGAAGCCTCTGACTTCAGCAGCCACAGATGTCAGTCCTGGAGAGTAATGAGGCTGGCCACCACGTCCTGGCTATCACCCCGCCACAAGGGCCTGCTGTATCCCTACGCCAGGCCTCCCCGGCTTGCTGTGTGCAGAAGCTGCCTTCAGG
The DNA here is from genome assembly GCA_007922755.1 of Pedetes capensis. Taxonomy (NCBI): domain Eukaryota; kingdom Metazoa; phylum Chordata; class Mammalia; order Rodentia; family Pedetidae; genus Pedetes; species Pedetes capensis. The sequence goes on from VMDO01007801.1 coordinate 79,787, forward strand.
GGACAGGCCTTCCTCCTCCTCCTCCTTCTCCCTGCCCAGACAGGCTTGGCACCACGTGGCCCAAGCCCACCAGCTAACACACACAGGTGCAGGGGATGTGGGCTCCACACAATCTGAGCCCAGACAGCAACCTGGAGCGGTCCCCAGAACCCCCATCAGGATGGACGTGGAGGCCAGAACAGGAGGACAAGGGCGCACACTGCTGGGCTCTGTGATTCTTACAGCTGCTCTCAGAGAGCTGCAGTGAATGCAGGGAGAAACCGCCAAAGAATGGGGCCCACGTTTGGTGGCTGCGAGGAACCCCAGAGGAGGCTGAGGAGATGGAGCATTCCATTACAAAGGCAGACGTGAAGGAGGGAAGCGCAGCACCGGGGCCAGACATCCTCTGGCATCAGCCTCCCAAGTGTTGGAGAGTTTCATTTTTAGGAAGTTTATTTATTTATTTATTTATTTATTTATTTATTTTTTAAACTCATGCATTCAATTCTTTTTATACACATAAGGCTATATTGATTTTTTCATTTTCTTTTCAATTTCGTTACAGGAATTTTTCAACTTCATCTGCAGTTTCAAATTTTTAGCATAAAATTATTCACAGTATCCACTTCAGTCTCTTAGTAAAGTCCCCTTGTTTTTTTGTCCTTTATATTGATTAATTTTGCCATCTTTTTCCTTGATCGGTCTTGCTTGGTCTTACTGATTTTTTTGGGCAAGAACCACAACATTCCCACAGAACCTCACAGGCTGTCACTGCACTGAATACTGTTCAAAAAATTAACATGCTAGCGTAACCACCCTTCAGATCAGAACGTAACAGATCTGCACTCAGAAACATCCCTTCTGTCCTCTCAAAATCGCCAGCTCCACCTCCTCTTCAGTAATGCCCACTGATTTCACTCACCAGGTACTAGTATCCCCCCACATTATGCTGAAGTGATTGTTGGCAAATGTAACCTAAAGGTAGATTCCTTGTAAACAATGGGGTGAACTGCACAGGGGGACAGGCTTTTGCACCAGGCAACTCAGTGGCTTTGGGGGTGTCCCACGGCAGTCCCAGCTGCAGCAGTTCATGACAAGTCTCACTTTCTCTGACATGCTTGACCTACCGCGGACTTCCTGCCATTTGCTGCCAACACCAAGGCAATAGTCATGGTGAGGCTCGTGGAAATACCTGACCTACTTCTTTGTTGATCAGACAGATCTCTGTGTGTTTTATCTGTTTTTGCTTTGCTTTGCTTTGCTTTTGTGGTGCTGGAGATTGAATGCAGGACCTTGTGCATGGTGCACACCAGATAAGTCATCTACCACTGAGCTACATTCCAGCCCCGTCTGTTTCAATTTATCTAGATAAACTCAATCTTCTCAGGAGAACTTAAAGCAAAATTCAATACTGTTTGAAGTCACCAAGCCACCTTACATACTGGGAACTGAGAACCGGTGAGCAAAGATCACCTCTGGCTGCCATGCCATGTTGGTGCTGAAGTCCATGAAGTCCATGTAGGAGACCCTCTTTCCCCCAGGGCCTATTTACTCTTTACACTTAATTCTAACAAATCTGCTACTAAATTAACACATGTTTGCTTAAAGAGGTGAGATTATTTAGTTTCCACGTTCACAAGATTTGTGAATAGAAATTATGAGTTAGATTTGTTGTTAGGTGCCATCAAGTCAGGTCCGACTCACAGCAACTCTATGTACAATAGAAGGAAATACTCCCTGACACTGTGCCAGGCACCTGATCTTTTTATGTTTGAGCTCACTGTTGCAACCACAGTGATTCTTCTCATTTTGAGCCATGCCACATCAGCAAAAGAAGGTCCCAGGGGTTTTACTCCAGTCCTGTCATTAAGGTTGACTCTACTTTGAGATATCAACTCTTCCTCAGTTGTCTCTTGAATGCCTTCCACACTGGTGGGCTCATTTTCCGGCACTATATCTGACAAAACTTCTCTGCTATTCCTAACATTTTCCATGGCTAATTGTTTTGGGAGTGGGCTCCTTCTCCCTAGTCTGTCTTAGTCTGGAAGCTTAGCTGAAACCGGTCCAACACAGGTGGCTTTGCTGATACCTCACCCTACAGGTCTCCCCAGACAGCCATCCCTCTCAGGGGCATCCAGGGACCACCCTGCAGGTACAGTTTTAAAATAAGCCCCTATAGGCTCCACCTTTCCCCATCAAGAGGCAGCACCTAATTCCCACCCCAGGCACACAAAGCAGACTTGACTCTTCCAACCAGGCCACACTGCGTGACTTCTGAGGCTGGGCTACGAGAAAGGATGTTGCTCCCCCTTTCTCTTTCCTGGATTGCTCACTCTGAGGAAAGCCAGCTGCCATGTCATGGGAACACTCAAGAGACCTAGAGAGATGTCCTGCGGGAAACTGAGGCCTCCTGCCGCCAACCAGTGTCAACTTCCCAGCCCTGTGAGAGAGCCACGTCAAAATGGATCCTTCAACCTGGTCCAGCCTTCAGATGACACAGCCCGGCGGCCTGGCCACACCAGGCCCAAATTCCTGACTCACTGTGAAGATAATAAATGGCTCTTGCCATTAAGTTTTAGTGTAACTTAGTTGCCCAGTAAGATACCATGTATACAATCAATACCTATGGAAGCAGCAGTCAAGAAACCAAAAGACACACTGGGAAAAGCTGTTGCAAAAGACTTCTTTAAAGTGGTAAAAAGTAAAGATGTTACACTGAAGATGAAGGTGCGCCTGACTTACACCATGGTATTCAGTTGTATAATATGGTCACAAAAGCTGGACAGTGAATAAGGGAGACAGGAAAAGACTTGATGCTTTTGAATTATGATGCTGGAGACAAATACTGAATATATGATGGACGGCAAAAAGAACCAACAGATCCGTCCTAGAAGTAGTACAACCAGAGTGCTCCTAGGAAGCAAGGATGGCTGGACTGCGTCTGACATACTTTGGACATGTAGTCAGGAGGGACCAATCCTTGGAGAAGGATATCAGTTTGGGAGAGTGGCAGGTCAGCAAAAAAAAGGGAAGATCCTCAACTAGATGGATTGACATGGTGGCCCCAACAATAGGCTTAACCATAAAAAAGATCGTGTGCCTGGCACAGTGTCGGGTAGTATTTTGTTCTGTTGTTCACAGGGTTGCTATGAGTTGGACCTCACTCAATGGTACCTCACAACAACCACCACCACCACACAAGGAAGTGACTCCTTCACCTCTACACCTACTTATAGTGCAGCATTTCAGCTGTTTTCTCCCTGGTTATCCTCACTATCTGAAACGCTAGTGTTTGACTCCCACGTCTACCCAAAGGCTCCTTCTCTACCAGGCTCACAGCCCTGCACCCCATCATCAGGTTCTCCTCTCACTGCACATTCTGCACGCTGCAGCCCTATCTGATCACATCACTTTGATGATGAACACTTCCCCGCAGTTCTGCAAAATTCTCACGGTAACGTGCAGAGTCCTTGGCAGACCAGGCCACAGAAACCCCTCTCCAACTGCATTCTGCCACCCTCTCCTCGCTCCTTCTGGGCTGTTGATAACACCAGCCAATTCTCTGCACACTGACTGAGTGTCTAACAATTCAATTCAGTCCTGACACTTTCCACCTGGTGTTGGCGTCAGCTTCACAAATTTAAGTGCTCTGTCCCACAAAATGCGCCACTTCAGGTACCAGGTGCAAGTCCAGGCTACTGCACTCCCGACTGACCAGCCATAAGTTGGGGCTCCTGCAACCTCCTCCTCACGTTTGAAATTTGCTACATGACTCCCAGAGCTCAGGAAAAATATTTTCTCTGTACTTACTGATTTATTAGAAAGGACAAATGGGAAGGAGGCAGATGGGAGGGAGAGAAAAAGGCATCTGAGAGGGAGAAGGTGGGGGGGCATGGATCGCCCATTCCCAGAGGTGACCCACCTTCCCAACACCTCTGTGTATTACCAGCCAGGAAGCTCTTCAACTCTCAGAGTTAAAGAGAGAGGGGGTGGGGGACAGAGTGACAGAAACTAACCTGTCCTGAGCCGGGGATGGACTCCAGGGCCAGTAGAATTCAATCTACAAATCCTTCCCCTTAAATAAGTAGGATGGAAACTTGCAGCCTCTAATTGCTTCATCTTTCTGGTGGAACAGGAAGACCTACTTTGAATAATTGCATTAATATAAACTCAGGTGTGATCGGAAGGGTCTTATTATGAATAACAAAACTCAAAATTTGAAGTATTCCTCCTCTTTTTTTTTCTTTTTTGCAGACAGGCTCTCGCTATGCAGCTCTGGCTGGCCTGGAACTCGCTATGTAGGATTAGGCTGGCCTCTGGCCCAGAGTGCTGGGATTACAGGCATGCACCACCACACCTGGCTTAAAGTACAGTGTCTATTGAATACATGTTGCTTTCACACCATCATCGAGTCAAAAAATTCAAAGTTGGGGAGTGTCTGTATCTATTTAGGAAGGTAAGGGAATTCTAAAAGCAAGCTGCAGAATAGTTAAAAGAAGGGATTTTTTTCAGCCCTTTATTGTAAATTCTTTTAATTTGTGATTTTTTTTATACCACAGAGATGTGATCATTTATCTTCCAAAAAGAACACTGTGGGCTGGGGTGTAGCTCAGGGGTAGAGCACTCGCTAAACTGCAGGAGGCCCTGGGTTCTGAGCACACAAAATGCTTTTAAACAATGCTTCATCTAGATTCTGAGCTCTTCAAAGCCTTATTTCAGTTGAGGACAAGGGGAACATCCTCGCCCTCTCACCACTACATTCTCTTACGAACCCCAGCCTGCTGCAAGAGGCTAATGGGGCGAGAGGGTTGCACAGCATTTTAACAGGCGACTCATCCAGCCTCGTCTGAAAGAGATAAGAGGCACAAACGTCACTGGCAGAACACGACACTCAGGCCCAGCACCCACACTATGACCCATGGCCAGAGCACAGCAGACACTTCCACAGGAGGAAAGCGCAGGCGGGTGGCACGAGGTCCCCACACGACGCTGACCTGCATGTGCAGATGGACGGAGTGAACATGCATCACCCCTTTCCCTTGAAATCCAGCTGACATTCACTCAGCATCACCCAAAAGCCACATCCGACCAAAGAGAAGCCAAAAGAACCAGACCTGATTTTTTATCTCACAAATCACGTTTATCAGTGCCTTCATTCACTAAGTTTACTTAGTTCCTTTGTGGCAAATGAAAAGCAAAAGCCAAGAGGCCCATGGCGTGGGCCTCCCCTACTGGAGGACAAGGGGTTATATGCATTACCATATCTTAGAAATAACTGGGGCTTTAGGTGTCACAGGGTCAGCCACCCTTCCCAAACCATGCTGAGGTGCTCATCCTCCCAGATGTGAGAATTAGTGCTGTGGGCAGTGAGGCCTGTTCTACGTGGACCAGTCATTTAGAACCTCTGGAACAGGTCTGTCCACAGCAGCAGGAAGCACTGCACACCACAAACCCCGAAAGCCGTACCTGCTCTGCGTCACCTAAGATCCTCTCGCATCCTTAGACCTACTCAACCCTGGGTCCACAAATCCCCTGGAGAGGCCTTTCTTGTATGTGTGAACCTTTCTTGACATATAATTCACATACAATTCAGTCATCTTTCATGGACCATAGAGCTGTACAACCATCACCACAATTTTAGAATATTTCCATCGCCTCAGAAAGAAACTCCGAACCCTTGAGTATTGGTGTCTGATTTCCACACAGCACTCTCCTTTTCCAGCTCGAGGAAACTACAAATCTGCCAGTCTCTATCGATTTTCCTCTTCTGGACATTTGGTGTAAGTGGAATCATCTACTATGTGGTTGTCTGCTACAACAAAATAGTTGAGACTGAGTAGTTTATAAAGAGCAGAATAGGTGTTTATGAAGCTGGACAGCAGGGTGCACATCTGCAATCCTAGCAGCTTGGGAGGCAGAGGCAGGAGGAGTGCAAGTTCAAGGCCAGAGGCAGCCTATGTAACAAGTGAGACCCTGTCCCCACATAAAATATTTGAAAAATGGGCTTGGGGTGCAGTGAGGTGGTAGAGTACCTGCAAAGCATGCTTGAGGCCCTGGGTTCAACCCTCAGTCTATTCAGTTCATGGTTCTGAAAAGTCAAGGTCATGGGGCCGCATCTGGACAGCACCTTCCTGCTGGTGGGGATTCTGCAAAGTCCCAAGGCAGCGCAGGGCATCCCACAGCAAGGGGGCCCAGACAAGGGACAGAGCCAAGCTGGCTTTTAGAACAGACTCACTCTTATGACAGACCATTAACCCACTAATGCGTGAGTAGATCAACCCGTTCATGAAGGCAGAACCTTTGTGACCTAACCATTGCTCTTTTTCTTTCTTGCAGCACTGGGGGCTGAGCCCAGGACCTCATGTGTATTTTTTGTATGCGCTCTACCGCTGAACTTTAGCCCCAGCCCCTTTTTTATTTTTTATCTTGAGACACGGTCTTGCTAAGTTAGGCAGACTGCCACTGGCCTCGAATCTGCCATCTTCCTGCCTCTGCCTCCCGAACTGCTGGGATGACAGGTGGGCACCACTGCGCGTAGCTGACCTAACTATCTCTTACAGGTCCCACTTCTTAGCCCCTCATAATGGAGACTGAATTTCAACGTGGGTTTTGATGGGGACATGCAGACCACAGGAGTGGTCTTGTGACTCACTTTTTGCCCGTAGCCTCCGCTTTCCCAGGCTATTCCCTGCCGTAATGTGGACCTGGACTGCACCTCCATTTGTTGCCACATTTCCACTGTCTGGCTGTAGCACATCTCGCTCACTCCTTCGTCCAGGAGACACCTGGCTCTCTCCCCCTTGGGCAACCCAGCTGCTGCTGTGAACATCTGTGCACAAGTTTTCGAGTGGACCCTGGGGTGAGCTGGTCTCGGGGGTCTGAGCCGTGGGCTGCACTCACAGATACTGTGTGATGCGCTTTCCCAGTGTGAGGGTGGGGCGTGTGCGTCCGACTGGCTCACCAGGAGCCCGGCCTAGATTATCAGCACCGGCCCATGCTGGCCTCCAGTGGGTGCAAAGCCACAGGCCTTTGCACACTGGCCTCCAGGGAGACGGGGGTGTGAGGCCGTCCTGTCCCCAATTCCTGTTTCTCGGACAAGGTGCTTGTGTAAACTGGAGAGGACGGGGGATCCCGCCACACCCAGGACGAGGAGGGTCTGCAGGGTCTGAGCACAGGCCTGGGGCAGAAGCCAACCTGGCCATGGAGAACCTCCCCTGACCCCCGGTGTTGCACACTTCTCCATGTCTACACCTCTGCTTCCCCTAAGGAAGCTGAGGCAAAGGGAGGCGCAGGCGGTGCAGATGCGCTTGCTGGCAAGGGGGTGCTGCCTGTGCTCCCAGGCCTAGGCCTGCGTGCCATCTCTTGCCTGCAAAGAGGGAGGTGGCTGAGAGATGGAAGGCGGATGACAGGCAGGCTGGTGGCAGCACCTGGAGGAAGGCCGTGGGGCAGGATTCAGAGCTCAGACCTCCTGCAGGGGCCCCATGGCAGGAAGCGAGGGTGAGAGATGAGTCTGACAGGAAGCTCAGGGAACAAAGGAGGCACACCACTGCAGACGGGGAGAAGGGGGTCTGCAGGGCCAGGGCTGGGGGACAAGGAAGGTGGCTAAAGGACAGCAGGAAGGTCAGAGGGCCAGTGGGGAAAGAGGAAGAGAGACTGAGAGCTTCTGGAGGCTAGAGATGGTGAGGGGATGGTGGCCATGATGAAAGTGCTGTGGCAGCCCCTTGGGTGTGTTGGGGACTGAAGAACAAGCAGCAAAGGCCAATGGTGGACCCTCCTAGAAGGAGGGAGGAGGGGCTAAGTGGGTTGACAGTGTTGCACAAAGGACAGTGGTGAGGTAAAGGCTGAGAGAGGAGGAAGGGCAGCCCTACAGGAGGAGGTTTCAGGTCCCTGGTGAGATCTCAGAGCAGCCTTGGGAGTTGTAAAAGCGGGGGCAGAGAAAAGGAATGAAGGCTTAAAACCCAAGCAGCAGGACTGTGTAAGCCCAGGAGTCTGAGGCCAGCCTATGTAACATGGCAAGACCCTGTCTCTCAAACAAAAAAACAAAAAGCTTAAAACTCAAGAGGTACATTCACCATGTGCCAGGCTATAAACAAGTCTTCTTAGATTTACAATGATTAGGCAACCATCATCACAATATTTTATGTTTTTTGATGCTGGGGATTAAAGTCAGGGCCCCACACCACTGCGCAACCCGCCTCGCTGTTTCATCATAATTTAATTAGAACATTTCCAGCAGCTCCGAAGAAATGCTGCATCCAGTTACACGTCCATATCTACTTTCTGTCTCTGTAGATGTGCCTTTTCTAAAGCTAGCCATGGTGGCACAGGCCTGTAATCTCAGTACTCGGGGAGGCTGAGTTAGGAGGATCAAGAGTTCCAGGCCAGCCTGAACTGTGTAGAGAGACCCTGTCATTCCTGCACCCCAACCCCTCCAGAGAACAAAAGAAAAAAAGAAGGAAGGAAGGAAGGAAGGAGAGAGAGAGAGAGAGAGGAAGGAACAGATTTGTCTTTTCTGAACACTGAATGTAAATGAAATCATACAATATGTGGCCTTTTATGTCTGGTATCTTTAACTTGTTGTTGTTGTTAGGTGCTGTCGAGTCGGTATCCGACTCATAGCGACCCTCTGTACAACTGCAGAAACACTACTGTCAGTGCTTCTCTGCTGTTCATAGGGTTTTCAATGGCAGATTGATTTTTGGGAGGGGGTTGCCAGGTCCTTCTCCCAAGCCTACAGCTTCTGGTGTTCCCAGGCGGTCTCCCATCCAGGTACTAACCAGGCCCGACCCTGCTTAGCTTCCGAGATCTGACGGGATCGGATGCCACAGGGCTACAGCTGCAGGCATCT